>BLKR01015465.1:0-69670 GCA_011170035.1 Teleogryllus occipitalis
CTTCACGGTAATGTTAGAGAAACTGACGTCACAATATTTCTAGACACTTGTATCATAATTCTTAGTCTTCATCCAATTTTATTTAATTATATTTGGAACTCTTTTGTTCTAAAAAATTTAATTTTCTTGTTATATGGTCTATTGCGTGAGATGGCTCATGTCCCAGCTATTGCCACTGTAGCGTCTTTGAGCGTAAGGGCCTAAGGTTTCAGCACCGACGGAGGCGAATTTTCGACATTCGCTAGATACTCGTATTTAGGTCGAAGCCGCCTGAATCATAGCGGCCGGCTGCTCTGTTTGGTAGTTTATGGATTCTTATATCAATAGCAGGTGAATGCCGGAGCAGTACCGATATAATATGAGCCGTGGACTGCCCGCAATTTTTCCTTCCTTATTCTTGTACCCTCCCCTTCCCTTAAACAGATACACAAGTGCCTCACGTACGGGCCTAATAACGCGCCTCGAAGCAAACCATATCTATCAATCCAATTAAGATCTAATAAGTAATGTAATCGTTATTTCATAGATTGTAAAAACCGAAATACCATTTGTGGCGAAATGATGAAATATTCTTGAGCTATTGTGAACTTCGGAAAATTTAGGGCTCGAAAATTACCTCTCGTATAATTTTTGTCCGGAAGTATAAGTATATTCATATTAATTTCTATACAATTTTTGCATTGGTTTATGTTGAAAAAATGTGCATAATTTCAATATTTTTTCAAATTTTATGGTCAATAATTTATATTCACTCATTTTTTAAAATTTTAAATTATTTTCCTTTCTTAAATGATAATTAATACGTGACGCTCCCGGGGGTTTAAGGGGCGTCAGCTTCCCCAGGAGCCAATGCAATACATATTAAAAATACAGATTTTACTAATTTTCTCAACGAAAGTAATTCAGTATATACATTTTTCTTATTCTGTATAATAACTAAGTCAGCAAATAAAATATTATATACGTGGATTGCATAATTTATTATTTATTTATTTATTTTACGTCAAAAAACAGTTAAAACTGCGTATGACGTGCTATGGGGAAAAGTGAATTGTGTGCACATTTTCAAAATTCTGTGATCCCTACACTAAGTCATATACTACTTAAATTTCGGAAAAAAACTCCCATGTAATAAAATCTTTTTTCAAGGTTAAATAAGCAATAAATTTTGGGCTCTTATCCATGTTGTCCTTCGGAATAATACTTCCTGCCGCGACAACATGGAAACGATAACTTGAATAATTGTATTTCCCACTGAATTCTAGAAGACGTGCACAGAAAATGAAGTTACATTTATGTTCGGAAGCAAAACAAGGGGCCATCTCAGCATTTGCTCAATGGATCAGGGAAACTGGACGAAAAACCTGATCGAGTGATCATCTGTGAGAGTCCGGTGCACGGAGCGAGGCGAGTGCCCAAGCCCAGCGCCCGGAGTGTTCGATGATCGCCTACATGCGGGCGCAGTTCTAGGCTCATCGCGGCTCCGGTGGCGGGGCGGGCACCTGTGAAGTGTATGCATCGCGATGAACAGCAGTGCAGCAGTCTGTGTAGCAGGGCAAAGGAATGAGCGCGGTGAATAGCAGTGCAGTGGTCAGTGTAGCGATGCAAAGGAAAGTGAGCCGTGTGAAAATAAATAATCAAGCGACCATGCATTCAAGAAATATGAAATAAATTTAGAAGGCTATCTGTACATAAATCAGTATTTTAGCGTATGATTATTAAAAATAAACGACTTTGTTAAATTCAATATCTGTGTTTTAACTCACCACGAAGAACCATTACAGTATATTTTGTATTCATTATAAATGGAAAAATTCCTCCCTCCCGAAAACAAATCTAGGTGCGCCTCTGGTTAGTTCTATTCATAACGCTGAAAGTCGCGTGATTGGAGACTCACTTTTTTCGTTTATTCGAACTTTGGGGCACTTCTTATTTGTATGATGCTGGTGATGGGGTTCGTTGCGAGTTTAACTGTCATTTCTGCTTCAGTATTCGAGGTAAAAAAAACACCGCTTAACATTCTACTAGTTGATGTTGTTTGCCTTGTCTTATTAAGTTATATTCCGTCGTATTTTGAATTTTTTTTAAAACAAATTCGCTGGATATTTAGAATTTTTTTGGACACGAACTTCGGGACTCTTCAGGGGTCTTAGAACATGCCGTGTTCCGGAATCAACTGGAGCGTGAGATTTTCCGTCTGCAGGGAAGCAGAATTTCTGCTGGCTCGGCGCCGGCCCGGGCCTTGCTGCCTCTCGAGTCGGCCGTATTCTTTCGTCCCAGCGCCGCTGCCGCAATAAACCTCTTACCTGGCCCCAACGGTCGCCATCCAGTCCAGCACAGCGCGGGGCCCAAGGGCCGAAGTGCGCTAGCAAAGGCGATCGCCGCCGCCGCCGCCGGCGCCGGCGCTGCTGCTGCTGCTGGCGGCGGCGTAGGAGGAGGAAAAGCAGAAGGAAAAGGAGGAAACGAGCTTTCGTGGAAATTCGGTTGATTACAGCGAGCGCAGACGGCCCTTAAGCCAAACGCATTTTTGCCTTTTGCCTTTTCGTGTAATAGATATACTCAGCCATCTCCTTGAGGTATGTGCCTAGAGATGTTAGAATTGGTGCTCGCTTTTCTGGTGACCCCGAGTTATTTTCTTCTTACGATTAGATTTGCAACGAGGTGCGTTTTAGTCTGAGGAATAATAAAATTGTCAATATTGATCCCTTGACCACGTAGAATATGGAACTATTTCCTGCACGGACGGTTACAGACTCTATAGATGTCATGTTTTTAATTTCGAGTTTGCCTTCGCATGTAAGGTGATTGGAAAGTATCTTTTCCACCAAATTCATGGTCAATAAAAATGTCCCGTACGTAGGAATGACCCAATCGAACATTCTGCAACGTGCTGTGCAACGGCTTCTGTTTCAAAACGGCCTGAATCTCTGCCCTTTTATATATTTTGTACGCGATTCTACTGCAATCTGTATTTTGCGCATTGCTCTCTCACGACATTGTCACCTCTGTATTTGTTGCAACGTTCAATCTTATTTTGTAATATGAAGTAACCACCTCGTACAGTGATGTCAAGACTCGTACAAACCGATATCATAGTGAATTTGCTAACGGCCGTAACGTACACGTGGCTTAGAAAGAAAAGATTCGTTCAGAGGCTTGAAATGTAGCCACTAGAATTGTACTCTCACATCAAAAACCTGTCCCCTATTACCTAGTACCCAAGGTCTATTATCTATTACAAGTTCACGAAGAAGTAACGTTAATTCATTGCATTCTTTGTTCACTGCTACGAATGAATGGTTCAGGTATCACTGCTACGAATGAATGGTTCAGATATAGTAGCATATATCCAAATATCAATTTTCTTCAGATCATATTCTCTATTGCACATGCCAATTTTTTGAAAATGCATGATCTGTAAATAAAATCAATTGATCACATATTTTCCCATTCTTTACTTCTTCATGGCAAAAAAGTATTTTCAAATACGAGGAACAAACGGCATTTGGTGCCAGTTAATTGGAGAGTACGTCAAGGTCTTCTGATATGTCTGCCTATTCTCAGGCTGGTAATCAGATCGAAATAATTGAAACTACATTTAATTACGAAACTAAACAAATTGTCGGCGTCCCATAAAAGTTTCACTTAAAAATATTGTCATTTTTATTGAAGAAATATATATTGAAGACAATTTTCGCAAAGAGAAGATTTATATTGAAGACAAGTTTCGCAGCAAAAATTGGTAGATCCCAAGACAGCCGATGTATAGAATAAAACACTTTGTCTTGAACGCCAAACGGATCCGCTTAGGGCAAAACCATTCAAGATGTGTGGCCTTTCTTGTGAACCGACGATATGATCATCGAGTGAATACTTTTATTCCTTCGGCGTAAAGAGAAATGACAAAATACTGACAGCATTACCTATTTTTATATTTTCGAGTTCTATAACACATTTTCGTGATTAATGGCTTTGTGCAGAAGCGAATCAGGTTGCCCTGTGCGCCGCTGCTGGTTTGTCTCCGAACCAGAGGGAGATCCGCTGACAGTCTGGCCTGTCCGGCCGTCAAGTCCCAGAGCAGCCCCCGGAAACGGCGAGCTCCAACTTAGGGCGACAGTGCAATCTCTTAGGGGCACCCCCTCACCCCCTCCCCATTTCGTTCCGGCTGCGTAAGGAGATTGCTGCCTCGCCTCGTCGCTGTCTCGGGTCTCGAGTTGTTGATTACGTTAACTCTTCTTGTTGGCTCGCTAATGGAGGATGGCATTGATGTAATACAACTTCGAGATTTTCTTTCTTTCCTGCTCCCCTCCTATGTGATTTTTATTCTTTACGCGGAAATCCACTGGTGTGGAATATCTTACCGCTTTAACCGGAATAATTTTAGCTCCCTGAGAGAGTTCTTGCACTTGTGCTTGATAAACACCTGCTACAAAAAAGTGGAAAACAATCTCAAACTTGTCAAATAATTCTTGGGTGCTATAGATTATAATTTATTTACTATCCGAATATCTAAGTACCATTCCTGGCATATTTTAAGACTTGTGAACTTGAATAATCTGAATAATAGAAATAAGTAATATTCTTGTGAGCATAAAGAAAGCCAACATTTTTATGTCTTTGATTATATATTCATATAATTGTGAAATAATTATCGAATAAATTTGCCCTTTATTTTCAAAAGAATATGCTTGTTCTGAATAAATTTTATACTAGTCTATGTCCACAAATGTACGAGAATATTTGGTTATAATTATCTTGAGTGAAAGTAATAATCCCCATCACATTCTTTCAAAGTTCAAATCTCAATTACTTCAAAGCACAATTAAACTCCATTAACTCGATGAATAATTAGAAAAATACTTGTAAATGTCCAAAGATTTTCGAATTCGATTTCCTGAAAAAAACTCAGGGACGTTATTCCTTATTAAATAGGTTGCAGTAACTTGCCAACAAGCCATTCATATGGGAAAAAAATCGTCCATGGTGTTTCCCTGTATCATATTAATAATTAGTATGTCAAGAAAACGAGAATGGGCAAGGGAGGCGGTCAGGGAAATGGGAATGTGGTTAGGAAGGCGGAAAGAAAAAAAGGAATTGAAGATAGAGAGGTGGACAGGAGAAGAGGAATGAAAATGGGAAGGCGGACAGAAGAAAGGAAATGAAGATAGCAAGGCGGACAGAAGAAGGTGAATGAAGATAGGAAGGTGGACTGGAGAAAGGGAATGAAAATAGGAAGGTGGACAGGAGAAGGGAAATGAAGATAGGAAGGCAGACAAGAGAAGGGGAATGAAGATAGGAAGGCGGACAGGAGAAGGGGAATAAAGATAAGAAGGCGGACAAGAAACGAGAATGAAGATAGGAAAGAGAACACAAAAACGGAAATGATTGGAAAGCGGGCACAAAAACAGGATTGTAGATAGGAAGGCGGACAAGAAAACGGCAGCGTAGTTAGGAAGACGGTCAGACAAACCGGAAAGTAGATATACAGACGGTCAAGAAACAGGAATGTATCTGTGTAGGCGGGCGGATACCGGGAATGAAGATAGGAAGACGGTGAGGAAAACGGTCCTGAAGTCGAGGGCTGGGGCACACCTGTTGGGCCTCGGGCGCGGTGGGGTGAGCGGAGGGGCGGGGCGGCGTGCGGAAGCGTGAAACTCGATTGCGTGGCGCGTCGGCCGATCCACTGGGGGCTTCCCGCCGTTTTTGTCCATCGATTCCACCGGGAGTCGTGACCCGTTGGTTTAATTGGAGCTCTTTTGTCCCTGGGCGCCGCCTCCGGGGCCGAGCTAAGGGACCCGAGAACAGGGCTTGAGTGACAGAGAAGACACATCGCCCACAGAACCAGAGGGAAAATCCTTAAGTTGGACCATTTAGAGAACCGGATACTATTTCCATAAGAAGAAGTATGAATGGACTGATAACTAGATCATAAGCACATATTCATCAGAATTTATATTAATTTATGTCAGTTCTGTAATGAAAGTTCTTTTTGAAAAGTCAGTATTCCACAAAATCTGTTGGAAATTTTCATGACCTTCGTTTCCAAATCGTGCGGGTAAAATCTTTAAAATCTTAGTTACTCGAACATTTCGGTTTATTTACTGTAATGGCTGTCACTTACGGTGCCTCTGATCTGCCGGGAACCGCTCTCCTCTGTCCAAGCTCTCAATTAGCTACGCCGAAATCGGGTGCGGTGGCTCAGTACATCTACTGATGTCACTGCAGTGTCTCTGATCGAGAGGTCCTAGGTTCGAGTCCCGACGATGAGAGGATTTTCGACACGAGCGATATAGCTAGGTGGAATTCAGTCGCTGTCTGGAGAATTCTAGCGGCTGATTGCATTAATCGGAGTTTTCCGTGGTTTCTCCGATCAACACCAGGCGAATGCCGGAGCAGTACCGTAACAAATGGGCCACGGTCCGCGCGAGATCTTTCCTTCCTCTCCCTTGTCCTATCCTCACACCTTACACACACACACATACACTAACATTCACTACACTACCACACATGCCGGGAGACCGCTCGGGGACTTAGAACTTGTCCCGGCTGGGGCGGTGCCCCGCTGATGGGAGGTATCTGGTCGTGGAAAACCCCGCTAGTCGACGGTTGCTCGGTGCCGTATCTCGCCATCCAGTGGGGGAATATCACTGCCTCCTCCCGATGAAAAAAACATGCACTACACTTATGGAACTAATGACTTCAGCAGTTGACGCGCCCGGAATCACAAACAATCAATAAATCAATCAAGCTACGCCGAACCAAGCAAACGCGCCCTTGTGTCCCTATCTTACAATAGAGCCATAAACTCATCATCCTTTCAGACGCTTGCTAAATTACGAGATCCCACATCTGGAAACGATTCGGCAATTTCTAAACGATGTGCGACGCCGCTTCCAGAGTTTTTTTTTCTCCTGAGGATAATTGCTCATTTGATAACCGCCTTCACGTTTGCTGCACTGCGTCACTGAGCCCAAGAAAAGAGATCGCGAGAAGCCTGTCATGCGCTCCATACGAGGTCACTTATGAAGGGGGTGGGGGATTCTCGAATCAGGAACAAGAAGTGACCGAAAGTTCAAAAATTCAGAATGCCGACAAATCAGAAATTGTAAATGAAGGTAACATCCACTTCACCATACACTCCTCCCTTCTATTTACATCAGTAGTGAGGAGAAAGTTCGCGACGTCAGGGCCCAGGGAACAAAAAGGTGCATACAAACATGACGCCGCTTTGAGCGGACGGTAGAGATCGGAGCCAGGAGACGCGGTAGTCTGGTGCATCAGAGCGAGTAACTGTCCATTTCGCTTAGCTCGAGTAATTGTACTTTGTGCACCGGTGCATCCGAGCTTTAAACATCCTTGTCAAATAGTCGAATGTTAGGAGTGTGTCCTGGTCGTGAAGCGATGAGTGTCGATGGCGTGTGACGTGCGCATTCGAAAATCATTCGCTAGACGTCCGGACCCAGCAAGGAACCACGCCAGCCACCATCCATGTGGCGAACGTCAGCCGGGCCGGACTCAGCGTATCCAGGCGAACGGAGCGCGGGCTTTGGGGGTGATACGCCATGTCAGAGACGACGACTGCTCCAATGGTCCAGGTATCGTTGATTTAAGTTTTTGCACGGTTGATGCTGGAACAAGGACTTGCAAAGTAAAATAAATAGTCGCAGGACGATTACAATTCTAAATTTTGCGAGTAAAAGAAGAGTTAAGAATCCAAAAGAAGAATTCAAGAATGGATTGATTGATTTTTTCGTGTTTCCGGGCGTGTCAACTACTTTGGTCATTAGTCCCGTTAGTGTAGTGCATTTTTTTATCGGGAGATGGTGGTGATCTTCCCCCACTGGATGGCGAGATCCGGCGCCGACCTACCGTCGACTAGTGGAGTTTCCCCCTAACCAGGACTCTCCCACCAGCGAGCACCGCCCCAGCCGGGACAAGCTCTAAGCTCCCGACCTGTCTCCCGGAATATGAGGTAGTGTAATGCATGTAAGTGTGTGTGTAATGGAAGAGGATAGGACAAGGAATAGGAAGGACAGATCGCGCGCGGTCCGTGGCCCGTTTGATAGGGTACTGCTCCGGCATTCGCCTGATGTTGATCGGAGAAACCATGGAAAACTACCGATCAGAGCAGCCCGCCGCTAGAATTCTCCTCCAGACAGCGACTGAATTCGACCTAGCCGGAAAGCTAGTGTCGAAAATCCTGCCACCGCCAGGACTCGAACCTAGGACCTCCCGGTCAGAGGCACTGCAGTGACATCAGTTGATGCACTGAGCTACCGCTCCCGGTCTCCAAGAATGGAACTTACAATTGTCAATTGCATAACTTTAGAATGAAGTTGTATTTTTTCTTTTTAAATTAGTTATTAATAAATTAAGTATTCTCCCTTCTGACAGTGCCGTCTCAAAAGTTAACAGATTTGTGTATTTGTCATGTAGCTCATACTTTTCTGTCCGCTGCCCGCGCCTGGGGTCCTTTAGCGGTGCGCGCGGCGAGGTGCGAGGCGCCCCGGCCATCGCATTACACTTAATGAGAATATGTCCCAAAGCCCCTCGCGTCTTCTTCAAAGGTTAGAGGTCGTTAAGTCGAAAGATATTAGCTTAATGACAGAAAGTCTAATTTTTAAAGTCTAAAGTCAGACGGTCCATGAAAACACGCCTAATGAAAATTTGGACTAATTTTAAAAATGTCTAATATTTAGTGTAATTCTCAGAAATGTCTAATAAACTAAGTTCTATCGGCCAAGAATGTCTAATCTATTATGCTGTAACACAAATGCGTAACAAAATATGGTTCACCTATCGTTACGTCAGTATGTTATTGTCTGAAATGAAATCACAGTAGGAATGATACACTTTAATTCAGGAAGTACGTAATGTACATAAAAAGAAACAGGTATTAAAATATTGAGTCTTCATTTTCGGTTTTTGGTGGAGTATGGAATTATAATCTGTGGCTCAAAGATCGAAGGTATATGTAGATATCACCACGATCTCTACACTTTTGGTAATTTGCTACCATTCGCTCTACTTGCCTTTGATTAATGTTGTATATCTATTAGACACCTTTGTATATCTACTAGACTTCTGTGTTTATGTCTCTTAGACGTTATAAATTGAACCCTCTAATTGTGGAACTCTTTTGGCAATAGCCCTTTGTCGCGTGTACCTTATGTCACATTAGATCTGGTTCGCAATAGTCGTCCTGTTCATTAGACCTAACGAGTATTAGACCTTTTGTACGTGGACCAGACGATCTGAAGCCTCTTCAAAACTTCGTTCCATGGTATTGCATAGACTTTTGATATCGTTTAAGAATTTTGCTTTTCATAATTTCTTTTCTCGTCAATAGGCCCTTAAAAAATTATGAGATGCATAGCGGAACAAGATTATTAGAATATGTCGAACCGAGAATGAATTAATTTAGTTTTTGAAAACATTAAAACCACAGCTAGAAATCATGAATGAGAACAGAACTAATAACTTCTAGAATTCAAGAGGCGTAATGGTTAAATACTTTTTGCGTAATATTACCATCCTGCTAAAAACAATAAAAGTCTCATTGATTTTTGTTTGGACATTATTTTTGTGATTCATATTTTCATGGGAAATTTGCAGAAGGAATTCTCATTCGCTTGTATTGATAGATTAACGTTGTTAACAATAGTTGAGATTCGTTTTACTTGTAAAATGGACCAGAAATAAATATGTTGCTCAATTTACTTCCTTGTGCTTAATTTTTCGCCCTTTTTGTCTCGTGCTTTCAGCTACTGTCCTCCTCATCGTAAACGAAATGCAACTTCGACGTAGCTGCACCTGCCACGCGTGATTTACGACCAAAGTTAGTTCTGTGCGTTTTGATTAATGTTGCTCCCTTCCTTGCCGGACAAATTGATAGATGTGTAGATAATATGTATATTTTTGTCTTGAAATTTGGAATCGTAATGTGGGGAATCTCCTCCCATTAACGCAGTAATGAAAAATAACGTTCGTGTCACGAGCTCCGTTCGTAGCGGAGACATGAAGACGTCTAGATTATAATTAGACGTGTATATTCCTTACAAAATAATGATGAACTCTGATTAATAGTGAGTAGCACATTTAGAACTCTCTTACCTGTATGCTTTGGGAAGGATATATTAATTTAAGTAAAACAATTAAATAGAACAAGGGCTTTCTCTAAAAAACGACTCAAATTGATGTTTATGATATTAAAACACTCCTATTACATAGGCTGTGCATTTGTAAATGAGGAGTTATAGCTAAGAATTTTAATTTACCTGTTGAAGCATACATTGCATGCATTGTATGCTTTCCTCAGTTACGCCCTCGCTAAAACTCTAGCAAAAACCATTTCATTCGTCCACAAATTCGGCATTAGTATAAATAATTTATAACCCAAAGGAGTGAAAATAATCTTTACAAATTGTGATTTCTACTAGCATCCAACGTGCCTTTATTTCCACTTACGAATCGAAATATGTGTCAAATTCTGCTATTCGATCTCTTTTCTTTACGGTGTTGATATTTGCAGACAAAGACAGCGACTGTGAAAGGGAAATAGTTTTTGCTTGGAGTTAAAAATCGCAAAGAGCGATTTAAAAAAAGAACATTGTTCCAGAAATGTTAAATGCAAAATAATTTGGTTAGTTCTGTGCTTCCCTTCTATTGAGTACAGTGCGTCCGTGGCAATGGTTCACTTATCTAGGTCAGTGGATCAGTGCGATAAACATGACGTATGACACGAAGAGATAACATTTGACGATATGAAACTGGATTATTCAAATAGTTCATAAAGAGCATAAAATTAAATTATATAATAACATTATATCATAAAATAACCTACAACATAGGGCCGCTGAGTGGAATATTCGTTGATAGTTTTACATTTTATTCTGGGTTATAGTGACAATAAAAAATTGGATTCTGTCACCAATGCCGCAAAGTGGCGAGAGGTGCCAGTTTATTCAGGATAAATGTGGCGAACCGCTCTGAATTAATTATGGAACTTTGACAGAAATTTTTAACGTATTATTATGTCTATAAAAGTACATATTATGCATTAAAATTATATTGTAATAGGAGAATGGCGATTTCATAAATTAATTATTCCCGCAATTGAACGTTTAATGATTTCTCATGACAGCAAACGTGTTAAGATGGAATTGATCATGTACTCTTACTTGTAAATGTAGTACATGTGATGGGTCGAACAAAAGATGTAATGGAAAGGAGTGTTAAAAGTCCTCTAATTCCCCTAGACAGTGTCGAAGGTGCAAGGTTTGGGCGTAATAAGCGTGACACAAAATATAAAGAAGTTTGTAAGGATGCCTATTATTACATTAATTTTAGGGGTGTTGCCTGCGCTACTTGAATGTGGCTAATAAAAAATGGAAGGAAAGAAGTATAAAAAAACATAAATAGCCGAGACATAGAAAATATGCATAAACAGATTCAATGATTGATGAATTGTGGTGTACGACGCCTAAAACAATTACCACTCTGGGGTTCCAATTGCATTTCTGGTTTACCTTTTCCATTAAAGTTTCTTTTTTAATTTACATATGAGATACTTATAAATAAATAAAATAAACAAACGGAGATGTAATTAAAATGTAATGATGCAATTAATAAATTCTATTGACTTTATGTTGAACCATTTACATGATGGCCTGGAGAACCAATTCCCCCAATGCCGTATAACAATTTCTTAAGTTTTCAGGTAAAAGGGAGAAAGTCAGGGAGTGACTACATTTAAAGCCTGGGCGTGCGGCCTAACAACGGGTTTAAAGTCACGAAGCAAATTGTGAAAGAGAGACAATAAGAAAACAACATCAACAACCTATATACTGCAGCATCCGCTTCACCAAATACGAATTGATCGTGTGTGCCATAGTTTCTCTTGTGAAGGCAAAACACGAATCGTACAGTTCATTCAAGCATGCCACGCTCTCTAGCCGCATTTTGCCGAAACATTCCGTTAGACTGGGTAGAGGAGGCGTAAATCTTGTTGTTTAATAGAAAATCAAAGTTTTGCTATAGATGCCTCTTGCCCCGTTGTTGGTTTGCACTCTTCAAAAGAAAACTGGAAGCACTAGTATGGGTTCAGAAAAAAAAATCTTTGCTAAGAGAAGGGAAAACGAAATTTTCACGATTCCGGCGCTCAGAATTGAAGACCGAAATTCGACGGCAGAGTCACCGGGGGAGAGTGCCTGCTTTTTCAACGGTTGAAGCGTCCAACAAGAAAACATTGCGAGTGCGGTCTTCCGTCGCGGTAGAGCGAAAACCCAGAGAAGCGCGCTGCGGATGTCACCGTCACTGCCAGACGCGACCTAAACCATAGAAGACGAAAAAATACTCGTAGAATGTTGTAATGTGTATACTTTATATATCTTTGACCACGGTGAATATGCTGATAAGTAAAAAACACTTTAATTTTACAGAGGAGCACAAAACAATTTTGAACTAATGCTATAAATAAGGAATTAATGATATTCAAACAAAACCTATTCGAAAATAGTTTAGTTTGAATATAACCTTCGTTTGAATATCATTAATCCCTTATTTAATTCATTTAAACGTTGCTTTTTGCTCTCCTGTAAAATAATAAGTGTATGTTGTAGGACTTATCAGCTTATTCACCGGGATCAAAGATATATTAGTATGGCCTTAAAATGTTTGTTCTAAGTAATCATTTCCAAAGGTCCCTTACGTATAAAAAGTATGATTGGAATGTATCACAAGCCTTAATGATAGTGAAATAGTGTGCCTCAATAAAATTAATATGCCAACAAATTAATTTTTTGAACATATGCTAATAAAACTTATTTGAACATTTTGCTTTGAATACTGGTTGCAAATAGCTCCTGGACATTAGCATTCTAATAAAAATTATATTGCGTCTAAAAAGTTATTAAGTGTAAGTCGTAAATAACATAGCAGAAAGAAATACCTGTATTAAGTTAGTCAAAGAATATTACAGTCTACAAGTCTTGATGAAGAGCAACAACAGCGCATTATATATGATCTTGAATAATATCGAAGAAATTTTCTAACAGCCAAGAAAAGAGGACTAATGAAATCTTTCTAGAACAGTGCATGTAATAAAAATTGAATAAAAATATCTTCTGAGTCATTTTTTATTTATTGTTATTTCAAAATTCGCAATAAAAATATTACAGCATTATAGTCATTGAGATAGTAATACAACACACACGACCGTAAGTGTTACGTACAGGAATGAATATAAACATCCAAAATGTTAACTTCAAACCAATTGGCTATAATTTAGATAGCATTTCTCAAAAAATTAACCAAAATACGAGTCAAGCGAAATTATTATTTCTGATGATAAAGTTGTTTTTCATTAAAATACGTTAAAAATGAAATTTTTGGCACATAAATTGCTAGAAGAGCATTATTTCTCTATCATCAAGGTCTATGATCCATGCCAATATTATTTTTTATAACAAGGGACTTTTGGAAATGATAACTTAGAAAATATGTTTTAAGGACACCCTAACTCACCGGCCGTCTGGAGACACATGCTTTCGGCTGGTTGCTCGGGCGGAACTTTTCATTACTTTCTCAGATTATTTTATTTTATTTATTAGGTAATCATTACATATATAATATAATTGCAATACTTTTTAACTATGTGGCTAGGCTGAAGGCCTTTTAGCCGTTACAATACCTACATCCTACCACGCTCTAACCTTTCGAATTCTGGTATTCACCCCAAATGATCTCTTCACCGCATCAAAGGTCCGGAAAAGAGACTTTAAGGTACGGCTGAGAAAAAACCTCTGAAGGGGGAGAAAACCTCCCATCAGAAGACGAGTACATGCTAATCTACCAAACTTTTTCTAAACTATTTATTTATTTCCTGGCGTGGACGTCTTCTCCTTTAGGTCATTGGCCTCCTCGACCCCTGAAAACCAACAGCGCCACAGAAGATCGCCCGCACCATCGCTTCTGCGCTTACTTCTCGGAAAAATGACCTAATGTGCTCCTTTGATTATTAGATGGTATACTTCTTTATTTACTGATTTACTTATCAATTCACTAAATTAATTACTGATTAACTTATATATCGCTTACTTATTGACTTATTTATTTCATTTCCACTGTAGGCTCCGCTCATATTACTAAGCAGTGCTGTTTTCCCACTTCCTGATTACCGTTTGCCAAATAGTTCGAACCATTCCTAACAATGTTCCGATTTCTTTCATGACGTGAGACCTATTATCACCAAATATGTTCTGGGCGAGCAATACGATTCTAAGTTGGAAGTAATAGTTCCCCATTTCCATCTATTTTCCTCTCCATGTTTCTGTAGCGGAGCAAATCGATTCTTAGATTAATACAAGGCGTATTAATATCTCAGATTGATACAAGACGCATGTCCAAGATACACCTTAAAAAGAACGGGTCATTGCACGCGTGCATTGTTTCCTTCATCGTGGTCCTCTTTTTTCCCTTTACGCGCGCGCGCCAACACACACACACACACACACACACACACACACACACACACACACACACACACGCCTCAGGTATCGAGGGACCAGTCATGAGCTTAGATTTTGTTCTGGCGGGAGCGGGGCACCGCTGCCTGAGATATCTTGAGAAGGAACCTCTGGACTCGACGTAATTGTCAGCGCCAGGTTTTCGCGGGGTAGGAAAAGACAGAATGTGTGACCGGGAGCGGTAGTTCAGTGCATCAACTGATGTCAGTGCAGTGCCTCTGACCGGGAGGTCAAGGGTTCGAATACTGACGGCGGCAGGATTTTCGACACTAGCTTGTCAGCTACGTCGAATTCAGTCGCTGTCTGGAGGAGAATTCTAGCGGCCGGCTGCTCTGATCGGTAGTTTTCCGTGGTTTCTCCGATCAACACCAGGCGAATGTCGGAGATGTACCTTAACAAACGGGCCACGGACCGCGCGCGATCTGTCCTTCCTCTTCCTTGTCCTATCCTCTCCCCTTACACACACACTTACAGTAACATGCACTACACTACCACATATTCCGGGAGACAGGTCGGGAGCTTAAAGATTATCCCGGCTGGGGCGGTGCCCCGCTGGTGGGAGAGTCTTGGTTAGGGGGAAACCCCACTAGCCGACGGTAGGTCAACGCCGGATCTGGCCATCCAGCGGGGGAAGATCACCGCCATCTCTCGAGAAAAAAACATGCACAACACTAACGGGACTAATGACCGAAGCAGTTGACGCGCCCGGAAACACAAAAAAACAACAAAAAACCAATCAATCTGAATGTGTGCAACAGCAAGTACAAGATTACAGCGTATTATGTCACTTCCTATATGTGTTTGCGTGATTCTCTTATCAGATGGAAGTTCAAACGCTCGTAGACAGGAAAAAAAGTACGGTAGTTTAATATTTGAACGTTAAGAAACCATACACCTTGGTTGTAAACAAACTTGACTATTTATATGTACGCTGAAAATTAAAATTATTTATCATTTTCTATTAACCATTCATGTTTAACCAACCTGTTGTTTTGTTTATTTGCACTTAATTTTTTTGATTTCAGAAAACGAATATATTCCCAGTGATGCCATGCATTCATTCATCAGTACGGTCTGATCCATGTAATGCATATGCCGAAATTCATTTGTTATATTTTACCCCAACAGCGAGTGATCCTTGCTCTCTCATATTCACATGATAAACAACATTGCCAAGTTCGATATGCAGAAGAAAAATGCATAAATGTAGTAACGTAAACTAATATGATTGGATTTCATGCCACAGCGCTCATGAAATTTTATTGTGATTGAACATCCAAACACTCGAATTAATGTAGGTAGAATAACAATTCGGAATCTGAAACTGTATTGATAGATCGTGATATGTTCGTGTATATTCATAATCCATCTGATTTCACAACGAAAATGTCGAATTCTCATTTCAATATTTAGCATTTTCAATAGTTCTTTTTAAAAATCGCAATGAACACATTACATGATAGTGTAGGAAAAATAAAAATAATAATCAAATTACTGCAGTATTTGCCAATAACATTTCAAAAGAATCATTCTTCTAATTAAAGCATTTTTATTCCATTCTTGTATTTATAGAACCTTTATAAGAGCTTCTGCCGATTACATCGTACATTTTGTTTATTACTTTGTCTTATACTACTATACAATGTAGACAAAGTTATTTAATGCTGCAGTTAAAAATCGGCGATTTTCAATGCTACAGTTAAAAAACGCGTTTTAAAGGCCCCTCTCCGAAAATGCAGGTTTGGTTTACTCTTTGTTGCTGATGTTCCTAGTCTAACTATAAACAGACGATGATCTGGCGGTAATACTAAATGTAATTCTGCATTATCTACTTTTAGGGTTTCTACGAAAAGAGTTTCGGAGACACTCGATGAAAGATGGATCAAGGCGGAACTCTGTGCCTTGTACAGCAACGCAAACAATTCAGCGGGAAATGAATTTCATTGTCGTTTAGGAAAACCTACTTACTTTGGTAGATCAGTTCACATCCACAAAATGTGGATCAAAATACAGAAAACGGACGTTGGGGAATTTTCATTCAAGACAAAACAAGTAGACTGAAGCAGTTTACCTGCAGTAAACGTTGAACACTTTCCTTTTAGCTTGACAAAATTTAAAAATAAATTACTTTTCTATCTGTTTATATATTTCTTACAGCAATGATACATCATTACTGATGATTTTCTGTTCATACTGACCTTTTCCATAGAGTAATTTAAGTGAATTGTTATGCAATTACAATTGTCATTAGTACTTATTCTTTATAACCATCGTACGTTATGAAGTGGAATGAAGCCAATGTGGAAGAAACGCAGCCGCAATCCTAGCAATTTCTGCTGTAGTTTCTAAATTTTTCAGAATTCGGTGGAAACATTTTGAAAATGTAAGGGACCCTTGTATGAGATTATTTCTCTTCCGCTACATTGACAGACTAGCAGAGCCATACAGTAATATATAGTATATTCGACAAGGAATACAAAATATGTTTATTTTCTCTTGTACCACCACCAAAATTTCTATCTAGAATTCTGTGGAAACGTGACACCGCATTGCCTCATTATTACGTCCGACGTTATTAAACGAACAAACCTGCAGATGTTGTGATAATTGCTTGGAAATCGGAGCCATTTTGAGCGGAAACTGCTTCTATTCTCCGCCGCCGTGAAGCTCGCGGGGTCGTTTTCCTCGAGAGCTGCATTGAGCTAACGGGCTGCAGTTGGCTTCCCCGCCCATTCACGGCCGCTTTGTCCGGACCCAGCTTTATTTGCGGCTGGCGGGGCTTGGCGGGAGCGGGGAGGGGCGGGGCAGAGACGGGGAGCGGAGTGCTACTGTCAGGCAGCTTTTCTTAGGACCGCGGGCTAATCCGCCGCCGCCAGTTCAGAGCATGCTCCTCTGCACCCGCTCCTGCTCCCACTCCTACCCCGGCCCCTACTCCATGCCCACCCCGCCCACGTGGCCTCGCCCCGTCTCCACCTCTCCCTTCGGCGATCTCCCCATCACTCGTCCGCGCCGCGCCGCTCCGCACGTTGTTTCACGCGACGCCACGCAGCGCCCCGGGTGGAAAGGTCGCGCCGAGACATCCGCGGGCCCGTTCGCGGACGCGCCCTCAGTCCCGCCGGTGCACACGCGGCGCCCGCGGCCCTGGCGTTGGCGGGGGGGGGGCGAACGGAAAGCAGAAGAGAGCGAGAGAGAGCGAGAGAGAGCGAAAGAGTGAGAAAGAGAGCGAGAGAGAGAAAGAGAGAGTGAGAGAGAGAAAGAGAGAGCGAGAGAGAGAAAGAGAGAGAGAGCGCGATAGAGAGAGCATGATGGAGAGAGAGAGCATGATGGAGAGAGAGCATGATGGAGAGAGCGCGCGAGGGAGAGAGCGCGAGAGAGAGCGCGAGAATGAGCGAGAGAGAGAGAGAGAGAGAGAGCGAGCGAGAGAGAACTCTGCGGAGGTCACGCAGGAGATGAGGCGGGGCTGTGGGAACGTGGGGTAGAAGGGGAGAGGTCCTGGATGAGGGAAGAAGCTCCGATAGACTTAGCTTAGAGCGAGAATTGCCGCATCTCTATAGTTCGAGGTCCTTGTATTCGACTCCCGAGGGAGGCGGATTTTCTACTGAAGCAAGTTAGTCGAGTCGAATTCAACCGCTATATGCAGACATGGCCGGTTGCTCTAGGTAGTTTCCCGTGGTCCCTCCGATCAATACCAGGCAAGTGACGGAGCATTAACGTAAGAAACGGGCCAAGGACCGCTTGCGATCTTTCCTTTCTCTTCCTGCCCTACCCTCGCTCCTTACGTGCACATACTTACACTTATGTGCACTATAGACCCACTCGAGTCGGGAGCTTGGAGGCTGTCCAGGCTGATGCGGTGCCCCGTTGAAGGAGATACCTTAAAGGGAAAGCCCAATTGTAGGTCGGCGCCGGATCTCACCTCCCAGCGCGAGACGAACACCGTTACCTCCCGGGAAATACGCATTCACCACTCTAAGGGAACAAATGAGCACAGCAGCTGACGGCCGGAAACCAATCCAGGACGAGGGGAAGCGCGAAGGCGACGGAGCCTCCGAGCCAGTTCAGGAGGCTGCTGATGAGGGACAGGGCAGAGCGCGAGAGAAGGGTTGGAGGGCGGAGCGGACGAGGGCGAGCAGAGGGACGCTGTGGGGCCTGTCTAGTGGAAGATGGGAGGGAGTGTGAAAGCGGGAGGGGGCGTGTCGGGTGGGGTGGGGGCTGCGCGACGGCCGTCCACCGTCTCGACGTGGAAAGACGCGACTGCTGCGCAGGGAGGAGCGAGAGAGGGCGGCGCGCGCCCTCAGCGCGACAGAGCCTTCGCGGGATCGCAGCCTTCAAATCACTCTTGGCTGACGGGGGAGCTCCACTTATATGAAGAAAGCGAACGAGGAGGGGAGGGAAATGAATGGGAATGAATGGTCTTGCAATGTTTTTCTCATAATTTTTATATTATTAACTTCCAACTATCAATGAATGTTAAAATTAACGTTAAGTGCACCTTAGGATTAAATATGAAAAGTTGTTTTTACATCCAAGTGAATGAAATTCCACATAATATTGAATGAAATAAACAGAGGAAGTCTGTCTCGTGGCAGGATCAAAAAGGCATCGGTCGTTCCTAGGAAACAGAGTTTAGTAAGTGATCCGCATTGTTAGAAGAGAGCGGAAGGGGTTTAAAAAAGTACCTAATTACGAATGTATTTTTCGGAAGGCTTTAAGGAAGATTACTGAGAACCAATCGCTTGACTTAAGCAGGGTTCTTGCGCTCTACACTGAAAGAAAAATGTAGATAACGTCTTTGTCGCTTCCTGATATGGAACCGCTTGTTATGTTGACTATGCATTTAAATGTCCGATCTGTGCAACACTTTTATTTCGGTTCTCTTCAAGATCGTCTCTACAAGAATGTCGCTTGCTACATACGTAGCATAATTGTTAAACGCATACGTCAGTAATTTGACCTGATTAGAGACGTGAGATTTGTAAAGTTTCCACGAACACTGTAATACGTACAGATAATTTTTCACCCTGAAAATGTATGGTTTGATATATCAAGGCTGCGCATAACTTTCGTGACTTGCCGCACAATAAAAGTAAAACTTTCGTGACTTTTGGAAGGCCGTCAGGTATTTTCTCGACCAGAAAAATGGGGAATACGGTGACATGCAGTCACGCAATGCTCTTTTTTCTCCGGCAGCCATGAAGTATTTCCGCATTGTGAAATACCTTTTGACAAATAAAAAATCGATGTATTTATGCCTGAAATGCAAAATAACAGTATTATCGAGTATGAAAGCTTTGAAGAATGGACCGGGAGCGGTAGCTCAGTGCATCAACTGATGTCACTGCAGCGCCTCTGACTGGGAGGTCCTAGGTTCGAGTCGTGACGGCGGCAGGATTTTCGACACTAGCTTTCCAGCTAGGTCGAATTCAGTCGCTGTCTGGAGGAGAATTCTAGAGGCCGGCTGCTCTGATCGGTAGTTTTCCGTGTTTTCTCCTATCAGCATCAGACGAATGCCGGAGTAGTACCCTACCAAACGGGCCACGGACCGCGCGCGATCTGTCCTTCCCCTTCATTGCCCTATTCTCTCCCCTTACACACTCACTCACACTTATATGCACAGATGCCGGGAGACCGGTCGGGAACTTAGAGCTTGTCCCGGCTGGGGCGGTACCTCGCTGGTGGGAGAGTACTGGTTAGGGGGAAACCCCACTAGTCCACGGTAGGTCGGCGCCGGATCTCGCCATCCAGCGGCGGAATATCACCGCCATCTCCCGAGAAAAAACATGCACTACACAAACGGGACTAATGACTAAAACAGTTGTCGCGCCCGGAAACACGAAAAAATCAATCAATCAGTCGGAGAAGGACACTGTGCACAGAATTGTTTAAACAATCTTTCTTGCATAATATTATTCTAATTACATTTCTTGCATGAGTTATTTTCATGAAAATACTTAACTCTGTCATAAAATGTTGCTTAGAGTTGTCCGTAAGGAAACTGTTTAGGGTCTGTTTAGGGTCTCGACGGCATATGCCAGCCGTAATGCAAACATAGAGGAAGTCGGAAAGTGTGACATGTGTCATTCTGGTTAAAATTTTGGACATCTGTGTAATCAAGCATCTAGTAAAAAAAGTTCCCATATTTTATTACACAGGAATCATGGTGCATATAACAGTGATGTTTTCTCCCATATTTGGCTTATTGCAGGAACACACGAAACACCAATACATGAACCGAACGTAGTTGTTAGTCAGAAAAGATCAATGTAGTCGAATTCTGGGAGTTTCACCAAATTACAGAGGCATTGGCAATTTTCGGTTGTGAACAGTATTTTAAGCGAAGGTGCTGTAGTAATTACTGATATTCCGGCAAATTGTTTTCAAATTTGCAAGAAACGTAGTTATTGTCTGTTTTCTCTAACACCATCTTAAGTCACGCTAAGTCTTCGCACCCTACAAAACTGCCTGAACTGATAGCTTTACGAAAGAGGTTTGCTGCGAAAGGGTTTATCGCAGCATTAAAACCATTTTCCCCTGGTTGACAAAACACGGGTGTTCTGGAACGGAAGTGACAGTTCCACAAAAACGGACCTTGTGCCTTATCAGGTAGCAAACCGATATGGTCGCATCTTATCTCCTCTCCTGTCAAGGCGTCTCAGAAGTGCCTTGACGGAGTACACGTTTTTGACAGTCATCAAATAGTTGAGACATCATGACATTGACATTGTCTCGAAGAACATGAAATCTACATTGCTTCGAAGAAATATAGTAGTTCACAACTTGATTTGCAATAGTTTCCTATATTCTTGGTGTCACGTCTGGGAATAAAAACGTTATTCATGGCTCTCTATAGGATGCGCTATCACTTTTTTATTGAATGTTTGTATATTTCGAGGATTCATTTACAAATTTAATAAAAAATACGTTAGCTCAACAAGTTTTCCTGAAAAGTACATTTTCATGAACAGTAAAAAAATATTATTTTTTTTTCAATATGTTCTTCCCACGAGGTAATTTAAAACTTTATAGTTTAAAGGTACAAAACATTCTGGAGTTAAGTTTAATGCATATGATACTCAACTAGACGTGCTTCAACAGTACGTACAATCTCGCATTATTGGGAACGGTGACATAAAATTATAATATTACAATTTCTGCTCTAATAACACCAGCCATCACGTCAAAAAATCCAAACAAAATCAAACGGAGTACCTACAATGCGTCTGCAATTATTTCGATAGACAGGAACAGGAGGCATTTCGTGCTCCTACAAAAGTAAAATCCATAATCAATCTCTCGTATAATATTTGCAGCGTATTGTATAGACAAGTAAGGATAATTTCACATGGAGATTAAACATCCAGAACTGAAGGATATCCAATGTATCCTCTTTTGAATGTATAAAAACAAAGTTACACATTGCTCATTATCATTTAAATATTATGTTGAAAACACAATAGAAATGAAGCAACAAATAAATCCCTTTAAAGTAAATACACCATCACAAAGTTTCAGTATAGTCTCGCCATGTGCGGAGTGTGATATACGCTGGACGGTCGTTTTGGCATAAGCCAATTTTACGGTTTCAAGGACCCCCCAGAGATGGATTCTGACTGCTCAACGTGTTAGAGGAAGTAATTTTCTGTGTATAGGAACAAGATCTATTCACGTTTTCTTAACCAGAACTCGTCAATAAGAGTTTTTCTGTCGAAAAATCCCCCCCCCCTCCGATGCAGCATTAGAATACTTTATCTGTACTGAGTAAATATGTTCTTGTGCGAGAAAGTACAACTATTCTTGAATTACTCATCGCTGGATAAAGATAATCTCGAACGAATACATTAGATGTCGCAATGTTTATTATATACCTACTTTACCGACGTACGTTACAGTTCATTATTTTATAGTGTTGATTAATTTCTTCCTAATAAATTATCAGATCCTTCATGTTTTATTAACTTTTTACAATACTTAACCATAAACAAGAAACATTTCTTCCAAAGGTACTCAAAGTCTGTCAAATGTGTGATTATGGGACATCAAATATATTTATGGCATGGTTTGAAGACTAACAGAATTAATCTCCAAGTGGTGTTTATAAGTGTATTTCCTTATGCTACAATTGTTAACAAAGACGAGCACAGTAACAGCTTACAACTCTGTCATTCTGAGTTGTGTAAGATAATTTCTGCAACATGTGCCATGCGTCATGACTCAAAACTCACCTGACCCCGCCTCCAAAACTACTCGTCGCGTTGAGTACAAAAGAGCCTCCCGCGCAGAAGGGAAACTCGAGCGCAGCCCCAATAAACCAATTGCACTGGACCGGCAAGTGCTTTGTGTGCCCGCTGCCGCCGAAACGCTGACCTCCAACTCTTTTGTTTCTCTTTAAGGGAGACCAATGATATAAAAGCGGAATTGGTATTTACCTCTGGAATATTTCGTATTACTTAAACAGAGAGCTTTGTGGGTTGATATATTTTGTATGAACAAAATATGAAATTGAACTCCGATAAAAAAAGTTTATTCCATTGAATAACTTCTGTGAACGCGAATATTGTGCCCAAATATGTATGGTAATCCAGAATTAAACCTGAGTTAATTAGCACTCTTTTCGAATAAACTGCACGTACATTTAGGTAACTAAAATGACTGAAATAATATTGTTAGTAAAGAACACATGAACTGGTTGTTTTATATGTCGTTCTTCACAGTCTCTTCACCACCCATTTACCATATACATAGTTGAAAGCGGAATAAAGGTCAACAAAAAATTGGTTAGGAACATTCGTATGTACACAAGTACACAAAATTAGAAAATTACTCAACAGATTTCCAGGGTTATCCAGAAATCTGAGGTTGAAAAGATACCGGAATTATGTTTTGGTTATATTAAGACAAACATGATGGTGTTCGCTTTTTACTCGTGAAATCACTTGTAGTGTATATTGTATGTATTTTTTACTTTATCAACTTGAATCAAAAACGGATTTCCCATCATTCATTTTTCCTCATCAAATTTGCTGGTCAAAGTTGTTGATGGAGTTTTCACAATAGAATTCCTCAACCAGTTTAAAGAAAAGAGATTTTAAGTGGTAATTCGAAAATAAATTTTGAACGATGTGAAACAATGTGTTTGGGGTTTATTATTTTCCATACAGTTAATCCGTGTGGCGATTTTCCGGAGAGTTCCATATAAGTTTCAATGAGTAGAACTTTTGTAGCTTTTCCCCGTCTTTTCCTCTGGTTGGATATGATTGTAAAGGTTCAAATTGTTCAAATTTACTTTCATCCAGATAGTAGCGCCAGAGATATTTATTTCTCAATACAATTTATCCCACAATTGAATGGCGTTATGCAGAACGAGACCAGCTCCCAAAAATGTACAAATTACAAATTGGTGCTCTCTAGAGAGCGGAGATCCATTCCTTCAATTACTCACAATGCATTCAAGCAATGTTCGCATTGTTCTGATCTTTGGAGGTAGAAAAGCTAAAACGCATATTGCGATTCGTCCGTTCGTAAATAGTAGAAAATGTCCAATAGTAGTTATTAATTAAATTGAAAAACGTTGAGTGTAGAGGGTGCACACACTCCATACATACCTCATTTTCGGCGTTCATTATTGCTGCTCAAAATTTTAAGACTTGTCCTAATTTTCCAAGCCATGTTTTAATCATCCATATTTTCGTAACGGATGTTTCCTGAATAATTTCATTCTATTGTAGATCTTTAATATTTTTATAAATGATGCCATGCCCTTTTTTAAATGTAATTCTTGAGTAATTACAATAAGAGGAGGAAAAGTGTATGCATGCCGAACCTCCTCACTATTTTTACATCATTTTGGGGCGAGAAGGATTTAAGTAAACTGTCGTTTAAATTTAAAAACTACCTTATATTGTCTGTATCATGGCATTGGAGTGATATATAGATATTTAGGATCCACATTTAGAGTAAGGCACAGGGTGTTTTTTATTTGATGGATATGGATTCTGTACACTGATAAGGATGAGATAATGCACAGTTTATTTAAATTTAAATATTTAATTAAGGAAACCATAATAGCAACCAAATGCTGCAGTGAAGAGTGTTAAAATTTTCGGAGACCTCCCCTCCACACATACACACACACACACACACACACACACACACACACACATACACACATACACACATACACATACACACACACACACACACACACACACACACACACACACACACACACACACACAAACGCGTGTAACGAGGTTATGCTTTCGATTAGCGGCTTGGCGTGCGAGGTTGACCTTGGAAGCATCACAAAAGATAGACGCTCATGAATTTTGTTGCGCTCAGACTACAGCATGTTCATGATATCTTGATAGCTCCTCACCACGCCATGCCTATCACAAAATCTCCGCGAAATTTGTTTTTCAGTTTCCAAAATACAAATCTGGCGTCTGAAATGTTACTTCGTTTTGTCACGCGAAGCTGAGGGGTAGGTACTTTCATGTTTTTCAACGATGTGGGGTTCTGAGAAACGAAGTAGTGCGTAGCGAAGAACATGTCAACTAATACATGCAAGTAGAACGTTTGCTGCTTGATGGAATGGAGTTTATGGCGTCTAGTTGCTGCAGGAGAGTGCAGAAGCGACTCGGAGGAAACGCAGTTCAACAAATAACGTATGGAGGCAAGGCGGCGAATCCTTGACGACCATGTCTGGGGTTCTGTGAAATACCAAAATATTGGGATTCCATATGCATTTCCTTTTGCTCCCCGGACACGAAAATTCGAAAATTTATTGGATCTGATAATGAAAACGAAGCACGTACTGGTTCAGAGTTCTGGTGGGTAGAGTTCAATGATGCGGTTTTGAGGTTTATCTGTTTGTAATTTCTCGTTCGTATAAATATGGTAATTAATGCAACGAGTGTATAAAGAGGGGTATAATTGCATGAATGGTATGTTCAAGAAAACGAGCGACGATAGGAGCGAGTTTTCTTATGTACCATGATTGCAATTATAGCTCTTTATACACATTTTACGTTCAATATTTTTTCGTTTCCATTTACGAATAATTCAAATTTTAAGAAATTCAAGCACGTCTTTTCCACCATCGGTTTGTATTTCATGACGTAGTATTGCTTCTGAAAAAGTTCTATTTTAGTGGACTTTGCATTTTCTTTGTTTCCACGAAATATTTGCAAATGAAAGATATTGAACATATGCGAATAAAATGTTAGAAGCTGACAGTCATTACTTCCCACTAAAAGTAAAGTCAGGTATGAGAGAGAATACAGCATGTATACATATTGGGGGAAAACTAGTCATTCTGACACAGGTTTGTTATAACATACTTTTAGAACTGGTAAACACAATTGACGTTTACGTTTCTTATATCCGTAATCCTAAGACCAAATGTTTTTCATATAAAACATTTAACATATTCAAGTTAAATATTTTATGGTTTACTAGTTCATAGCTGTGTTTACGGACTACCAAACAAAGCACATAATGGTATTTTTAATACCCTTGCGGGACTTTCTGATTCTTTATACTTGAGGGCCTTTTGAATACTTTATGGCCCGCTCTAATACCAACTCAACGTATACAACATTTTTATGAGTTAGATTCATTAAAGTTAAGATGCAAGCAAATACACTAAATAAATGACATGACGCTCAATAAAGTAAAATAACTCGTTATAAACCATATTTTGCTTCATTGATATGACAATTGCAGTTTTGGAATGTTCCCGTGAATTTATAATTGCCATGAGTCACTCGTATTTCACTGTTACGTATCACCTTTTTTAGACATATGTGCTTCTAGATTAGCAGTCCTAGAAGTAATATCATGTGTAAGGCTAACATCCTCAAAAGGTTATTTTTTTATGTTCTGAAATATTCTTAAAAACTTTTGGCAATAGATGCAAATAACCTAAAAGTACTGTTTCATCAGCGTAATTCACTCTGTTATATTATTCTCCAATACACCATAAACATTTTCATGCATTTTTCGAGATTTTACTGGAAACCACTGTCCGTAGCCTTGTGAGCTTTGCGAGAATTTCCGCAGAAACTTCTTTCATTTTGTACGAACAAATCAGTGAAACAACGAGTATGCAGTAGTAATTAGATACAAATTCTGTTTTGTTTATCAGACGTCATATTGACAAATTACTTATTAAAAAAATAACTCATTTCACCATAGACGCAAGAAAAGTTTCGAATTGTCGTTTAATTCAGCAACGAACTAGTAAACCATAAAGTTTTGTATGCACCACGGGCGTTACTAGATGTTTTTGCCCCTCAGGCGACTTCCAATCCTGAGGGCTTCTGGCCCGAGCCTGGTCTCTGACTTCCCCAATTTAGTTTTATTCATTTGTTGTTTATATGTAGTTGTTGTAGGTACGTAATATGTGATGTCGCGGCAGGAAATTTTATTTCTTCACGAAGGACATGAGGGAAAAGAGCCCGAATTTATAGGTGATTTATCCTTGAAAATAGATTTTATTACATCGGAGCGAATATTTTTGTTAACGATCTTTGCAAAAAACGCTCGTTTCTTTCTGTATTCAAAATTCAAGTAGTAATGTGGCTTAGGGTAGGGATCACAGAATTATTAAAACGTGCACACAATTCACTTCTCCCGTAGCACGTCACACATAGTTTTTAACTGTGTGTAAAATGTAAAAAATAAATAAATAAATGTACTTTTTTGTTAATATTTTAAGGCCGACTGCAAATATCTTGGCCATGTCTGTGTTATAGTTTCTTAATTACACGATTTCGCTCACTTTCTGAATTCGGATTAGTAGGTGTGTTGTTTTAATTGCACGCATGCTATTAACATAGAGATAATCAACGATTTTTCTTGGAATTATTGTGTTATTAAACATAGTTAACTAAACAAAAAAGGATATTACTTGGGTTCATTAAAATAGCCATGTAAAATAAGGTGTTATAACATGAAACTAAAATGTTTATGGAAATAAAATTACATTTTATACAATGAAAATAAATGTGAAAGCAAATCGACAAATAATATAATCGAATAGTGGAGAAACTAATGCGCAAGAAGTGGATGAGTAAAATATGCACCACAACTAAACAGCAAATGAATTTCAAATTGCAAACATCATCACGACATAATAAAGAGCGTAAAAAATCACTCAGTAATGATTCGTGTACATTGCTTTCGTGTCATTGACTCTTAGTTGTTATTAGCCCTATGTAACCTTTATTTACGCACGTAGTTTTAATTTAAACCGTTCGTAATTGAAACATTCAGAGTTGGAAATCTCTAGCGTCCACTGTTGCTTCGTCACCATCTGTTAACATTGTTCAATATCTGTTGGTAACGGATTAGTTAGTCGATCTCTGTCTCAGTGGACTTCAAGCCCTTTTACTTTCTTGCTACGGAGTAGAAAGTTATGTATTGCTGCGCGAAAAAGATGCGAATTTTGGGCAGAATAACTCATATTGCAGGACCCTTGGAACGAAAAAGTGGATAAAATCAGTTGCTAAATTTACATAAAATTCTCTAACACGTGATGTAACCAGAATCCATGTTTTGATAACGAAAAATCGAATGACAGCAAAACGTCTGTCCATGTGTCTGTCTGTGCGTCGGTCCGTCTGTGAACAACGCTAGCGGCTAAACAGTTCAGCCGATTTTCTCCAAAATTTACATTCCCTAATCGATCTGCCTGATGACGCGGCCCTTTGGATTTGAAACCGATAGTATTTTGTGGGGTACTTTACATGAAGCCCCTGAAACACTTTCAAAAATTTCAAAACAATGACTTCAACTTTTTTTATTACTTTCTGTTGGATAGTATAAAAAACACGTAAGATCATGCAGCAGGTCTCATGTTCTTCAAATAGCCCGATTTTTTCGAAAATTGCAAAAGTTCAAAATTTTTCAGGAATCTTCCCACAACTAAAATATTAAAGATAGAGAGTTTCACCTTAATGAAATATATTCCTCAAAGATAGATTTTGAAATAGGTCATTACAATTTTTCGAAAATTTGAGTACTTTTCGCGTAATTTAGCGTGAAAATACGGCGAGAAAGTACGTGCTGTTTTAGCCCCACTAGTTCTAATAGGTGAACGGGAAGAGTAAGGTGTGATTTATGACGCTTACTTGTGACCCTCTGTTGTCCGAAACGCCACTCTCGGACTGACCTCTTTTTAAGCGCCCTGATTGTAATTTCCTTGACCACGTGGATGCACTCTTTGAAGTGAGACGGGGAGCTGTTTGTTTGCGGTGTGCGTCTGGCTGACCGGGCGTGCTGGTGAAAGCGCCTGGCGGGTAGGCCACCCGTCGCGCAGGAGCGGTGCACCCGCCGAGACGCGCCGTGAAGGCGGGGCGGGGTGGGGCGGGGCGGGGCGGGGCGGGGAGGGGAGGGGAGGGGAGGGGCGGGGCGGGGCGGGTCGGGGCGGGTCGGGGCGGGGCGGGGCGGGGCGGGGCAGGGCAGGGCAGGGCGGGGCGAGGCGAGGCGAGGCGAGGCGAGGCGGGACGGGACGGGGCGAGGCGGGGCGAGGCGGGGCGGGCGGGGTGGGGAGGGGTGGGGCGGGGAGGGGCGGGCGGGGCGGGGAGGGGCGGGGCGGGTGGGCGAGTGAATAGCGCGGGCGAGCGCGAGAGGGGCCGCTTTCGATTTCCGACCTTTCAGCGTGCGCTTCAAAGAACCATCGCGGGCGGTAATGCACACACGAGGTGGGAAGCACTTGAAAGAAACCTCCCTGGATTCCAAGACCTCAACACAATATTGAGTGCATGGAGCTTTCTTAGAAGGAATTTCCATCAACGTGATGGATCTGTGGGGGAAGAGCAAAACATTGTGGCTCAAAAGTTGTTGTTTTTTAAGAAATCATCAGGATCACTGTAGAAGCCTTAAATAGAATTACAATACAAACTTTAAAATTACAAAATTATAATTTTATTACATTATCATTTATAATTGTAACACACGTCGTAGAAATAATGTTCATTATGTGTCGGTATTAACATCTCACTATAAGAAATCCACGTATTATATATGTGCGTTACTTTATTGCAGATTGCATTAAACATACTGCCAGATGGCACTAAACAATAAAATTCGATACAGAAGTTTAAGTGGGAAATAAAATATTTTTTCCTACTACTCCTGTGCACAATTAAAAACTCTATTGACCAACAAGAAGATAAAATACGTTTATTTTAACATTGATATTTAATGAATTGGTTAACATGTTCACTGTGTAATCTTAAGACTATACAATACTGTAGCAAGTAATGCACTTTAGCTTCTGAGACCGGCTGAGGTGTCAGGGCATCACTGCAGTGCCTCTGAACTGAGGTTCTAGGGTTCGAGTTCCGACGGTGGCAGTATTTTCGACACTAGTTAGATAGGTGGAGTTCAGCAGTTGTTTGGGGAAATCTAGAATTCGACTGCTCTGATCGGCAGGTTGCTGTGGTTTCACTTACCAACACCGGACGTCCAGAATCACGAAATGATCAATCAATCTTTAACTTCTGGGTCAATGGCCCTATTTTGATACGGTTTTTTTGTCCAGTTCCCCTGATTCATTGAGCAAATAATCATGAGATGGCCCCTTGTTTTTCTTGTGCACGTAATATTGTAGCTTCACTATGCGCACGTTTTGTTGATCTCTCCTTTAGCCACTAGTGGTAGGGGAGTATGTTCCTATTTTGTAAGCAGTACTAAAAAACAATTCTATAGTTCGTTTACCAGCAGAAAAGTTTTGTCTGGAGAAAAAAATTATAGTTTTCAATGTATTGCTAACCTCTCTTCGTTGGCATTTTTGTTAATCACTCAACGATGTCTAGAAAAGGAGTTTAGTAGGACCACTGAAGCTCAAGGGAACGTGCGCAGATTATCGTTCTTCCATGTACGTCACCAGTTTTACTTATTTTTTGATGAAAATAAATCAAATCGAATTCATGAAAGTTATTCTCGTTCAAAATGGACAAATATACAAAGCAAATTGCAAATGAACAGAATGTAGAAGAAAAACTTGGGTGGCACATTATCTAATAAATTGTAATGAAATCGAGCGTTGATAACAAATCTGTTCAGGAAAAAGGTAGGCGAACAGGTGTAACGGCGATCTCAGCAACTACATGAAGGGAACGTAAATATCAGGAACGCGTCCCATGCATTTTCCCTAAAACAGTATACTACAAGTTTCTGTCGTGATTTCGCTTCGCTTAGAGCGTTCTTCGGAGGAGCAGATTGAAATGCAACGCGATGGCTAATGTGCAGGCCGAGAGAGAGAGAGGGGGGAGAGGGAGAGAGAGACTTGGTCCAAAAGAGACGGCGCGCGTCGTCTGCTGTCGTGCAGAATCGTTTTACCGTTATGCTGCTATAATTTTTTCTATGGTAATGGTCATTTCGTGATCGCCTGATTTATTCCTATACTGTTTTATCGAATTTTTCTTTTACTTTCAACTTTCTTTTCTTCTCAACTTTTTCGTGAATGCGTGACATTATTTCGTCTTTGTTCATTTTTCGTGATTGTTAATTATATTTTTAGGTTATTTGATTATTTCGTGTTTCCTGCTGTGGTCTTTAGTTCCGTATGTGTGGTGTACTTTTTGTTATCGCGGGAGATGGTGGTGCTTTTCCCCTGCTGGATAGTGATATCTGGCGCCGACCTACATGTCGGTTTGCGGGGTTTTCCCGATCCAGGTACCTCCCACCAACGGTGCATCACCCCAGTCTGGACAATTTCTAATCTCCCGACTGGTCTCTCGACATTTATGGTAGTGAAGTGCATGTAAGTATGTGTGAGGGCAGAGGATAGGACAAGGGAAGGAGGAAGGAAAGAATGATCGCACGCAGTCTACGGCCCATTTGTTACAGAAGTGTTCCGGCATTCGTCTGGTGTTTATCGGAGAAACTACCGATCAGAGCAGCTGGCCGCTACAATTCTCCTCCAGACAGCTTAATTCGACCTAGATATCTAGCTAGTGTCAAAATCCTACCATTATCGGGACTCGAACTCTACAACCTGCCTGTCAGATGCACTGCATCAGTTGATGTCCTGAACTCTTTCAGCCGGTATGATCTTCAAGGATAGATGCCTATTTTAAACAGTGTACTTTTAAAGTTCATTACTTCTCTCCTAAAATTTACATCATAAACATTACTGTTTGTAAAAAACACATGTTTACTTTGATTTATCGCGCAAATAATGTCGATTAAAATATGTATTTCAATACTTTCATCAGTTCGTATTAAAATATTTATGCGAATAATATTTAATAAGTGGAATATGGACGTATATTTAAAAAATTATTTTGACATCAGGTTAATGCTTTTTCTCTGACATTCTTCATGTGGGGTCGTCGAAATTATTTCATTCTATTTGATACTATTAACTTGTTGGTAATAAACATCATAAAATCGTCTAAATATATTGGTAGGTACAAAACGCTAATTCTCATGAAAATTTCATCGTTAAATACATCTTGCGTAATAAAACGAGTGAGCTTCATTCGCAATTACTGGGTTTTGAAGCTCGTGAAAAAATATTGCGCCATATTTTTGGCGTTAACGATTGTTCAACTTCCAAAATTAAAGTGGAAAGCCGTAATTTAATTTTAACTTCGGAAAATATGAAAATCGAGCCGTTAATTTCGTTATTTTAAATTTGTAAATATGAGTTAGTACCCAGAGAGAGAGAGAGAGAGAGAGAGAGAGAGAGAGAGAGAGAGAGAGAGAGAGAGAGAGAGAGAGAGAGAGAGAGAGAGAGAGAGAGAGATAGTTTCCGCGTGCAGTTCATTAACGCCAAAGAGAATTTGTAAGCATATTTTCTCATTACAAAAATTATGTCTTCTTGAAAGCATAGAATTCAGCAGTCAGTCATATGCTGGTAATGATAACTCCGGAGCAGCCAAAATCAACGAAACCTGTTTTTAAGGTTTTTACGAAACAGTATTTTAAGATTTTACGAATTCGCAGGAAATTTTACCACTTTGCTGTGTGCATAAAATATGGATTTATTTTATCATTATAACTGCAGTTTACCTACGACGTATTAGGGATTATTATTCATTTAATTTTACAAAAGTACAATGAAATCGGTCTTCAACGGATACGCTCGAGGTTGAAGAATCTCCTCTGAAGAGAAGTGCTCTTGGAAAGGCTCTGACGTTTCGCCCCCGATATACATTGTGACGTACTGGAAATAAATAACACAGACGACTGTTTCTAAAAGAAATATATAACTATATTTACACAATAATTTACAAAATAAAAATCTCCGGCAACCTTTCCAATCCCTTAGCCGCGAAACCCCCGCGACCGTCCCTAGGCCCAGCCCAGTACCACTTTACAGCAGGCTAGCAACGCGTGGTGCGAAGCTGTCGAACACAGAGTCCCTTAACTATCGTTACAACATGGCCTGACGCCAAACCGGTCTTCGCCTCGAAGATGCGTGCTAGGATAGCACCGGAGATATCACTCGGCCTTTCGACCCTCTACATATCCCGCGTGGGCGTAGTTGATGCAGCCTTAAGTACCCGGAGGCTCGCCCCCTCCCCTCGGCTCTCCCATGCCGGCGGGCGTCAGGAAGGCTCGACGGCCAGCCTCCTCTAGGAGTCTTGCGACATAGTCCATGACTCGCACTAACCTTTCTCTATAGTTATATTTGGAGAGTTTTCTGCTCCTACTCCCTGGCCTATTCAGTGCGTCTTCAGCTCGGCGCGCGTCAGCGTGCACAGCGCATGCCAACCGCCCCCAACCCCGCATCCGGCTTAAGCATGGGGGAGGACGGTTTTACCGGCACGACTCGTAAGGAAGCGATGCGCGACGCCACAACATATAGATATAATGCTGTAGTACCATATCACGGAGTCAGCGATTTCGCAGTTTTTCGTTCCCCATTCTTTTCCCCTCTCTTGTCACTTTCCTCACGTTAACTTCAGGCAGTCGTAATAGCGTAGGGAGGTCGTTTCTTAGCCGTCTGCCGTCCTCAAACGAAAACTTAAAAACGGACGGAATTATTCGCCTCGTTTTGGTACATTTATTACTCCATTTCAAACTACTGTAACTTTTAATTGCTTAAAGTTAATGATTTGAAATTTGGATGTTTTGAAATGACACATTTCCTGAGAAAAATGTAATTTTTTCAGAGGTCTACACAAGATAGTTTTGACTTGACTTAAGTCTAACACAAATGTACGTTTGCAAATTAACTTTAGAAAAACATGAACACGCTTCAGTACCATTTTCCTAAGATACTATTAGCATTAGAAACTTGTTCTTGTTGTTTGAAAGTATTGCTTCTATTTGAGGTAACGGGCTAAAATTTATTTTGTTTCTTAATATAATATTTCAGTGAAAAATTGTAAATATTGAGTATATATTTTCGCACTTATTTTTTTCAAGATTTTACTTTAACATTGTTTAAAAATTGCAAAATAATTCAATTTTTTACAACAGGACAAATTATAATACAAAACTAATTACTTAATTACAGAATACAAACGGACAAAGTATTATGAAAAAATCATGTGAATCAGTCGTTTCATTAAAGAGAAACTGCCCTTGAATTTAAACAATACACTTTACGGAAAATTGGAAAAGAAGCAAAAATAAGTATACAGACATAAAAATAGCTTACTTTAGTAGTTACCAGTTCCATATTCATCTCTTTTCATCTTCAGTTCATATTCTGGTTTCCTTTTCATAGTTTTTCTTTTCATTCTAGCTTCTTGTCATATTTACTGTCTCATCGGTTTTCCACATCCGCATTGCATCTATTCGGCAGAGTGCATCCTCCTTATTTCTTCCAGAATTTATATTCAACTGATCCAGTAATTTGTTATACTGATCATATCATCGTTAAAACTTAACTCTGCATCATACACTTCTATCTTCATAACACTGGATCTTAGAAAATTTGTTTTTGGAATTCTCTCCGAAATGTAATGATGAAAGCTCTCGTTCAGATTTTGAGTCTTTCCTTGCATACATTTTGACAGCAATCTCTCGTCACTTAGATCCCGATAAATAAATTTGATAAATGCCGTTACAGAAGCAGGCAACCAGTTTTGTGAGAATAATTTCCCCTGTTGCTGTGCCCTTGATGTATGGACACCATGAATTCTTTCCTTGTGGGCAGAGTCCAGGAAATGGATTCTCAACACGTGATAGTTTGTAAAAAAAACGCTTGCCCAAACTTCCTTCCTCGTACCTATTACACTTTTTAAGCCACCATTTCTTCTTACAGTCAAACCATAGTAGTTGCTATAATAAATTAATTTGTGTGTTAGTCAATGGACCTATTCCAGAGAGTGGTTTCCCAACATCAAGCTTTTTCCCTTTGAATTCATGTATTAATTTTGAGTCTACTCCCCATCCTTAACTGAATATGGCTACAACGTACTAGTTTTTCAATAATTTCTTTACCATACTGTGACTTTCCGAAATATTATCTTCTAAATATGTCCGACTTCTTTACGATAAATCAGCGCAATAAATTGTTTCTTTATTCAACAATTCTCGGGACATGAATCTGTACTTAAGAATGTTTCCAAACGTAAAACATCGGACGAATTGTGAAAGAATGTGTAATATAATCAAATTAAATTACTATACAAAAAATAAATATTATAAGCTGTGTTGAACATATGAAACTTGTATTAATCTCTGATTTATATGAACAATACAATTTACGACAAAACAATAAACTATACTAATATTTACAGCAATATTCCCATCCCGTTAGTGGCCTTCGATTCTTTCTTTTCACTAATACCACCGTATTAGTTTTTATTTTATTATGTTAATGTCCAGGTGACTTATTTTTTTCTCTTATCGATTGATCTCAGTTCATGTATCACGCAAACTTTCTTCTCATATTACCATAACTTCGGCACTCAATTTAATTCATCAAAGTTCCTGTCTCACTTCTTTTTTCCGAAAATATTTTATTACACTACTCCTACGATTAAAGCATTGGTTTTCTTTCTAAAAACATGGGCAAAAAGGACCTCTCTCAAACTTGGTTTCTTATATCCCCTCCTTTTTTCAATGCCCTCTTGTCTCTTAATTTTTTTCATCTTCTCGCCAAGCAAAGTCCAAAGGGTTTACACGTACATGTATTTATTTTATTTATTTACGTCTAAAAAAGTTAAAAACTGTGTAATGACGTGCATATGTATTTATTTTATTTATTTACGTCTAAAAAAGTTAAAAACTGTGTATGACGTGCTATGGGGAGAAGTAAATATTGTGCACGTTTTCAAAATTCTGTGATCCCTACTAAGCCATATTCTACTTGAATTTTGAAAAGGGAAAAAAAAACAGCTTCGATGTAATAAAATCTATTTACAAGGATAAATCAGCAATAAATTTTGGGCTCTTAGCCAGCATGTCCATCGTCAAGGAATAATTCTTCCTGCCGCGACAACATGAAAACGATAATTTGAATAATTGTATTTCCCACTGAATTCTAGAAGACGTGTACAGAGAATGAAGTTACATTTATGTCCAGAAGCAAAACAAGGGGGCCTCTCAGCATTGGCTCAACGGATCGGGGAAACTGGACGAAAAACCTGATCGAGATGGGGGTCATGTGATATGATGTATTACAATACACATTAGTTTCAAGAACTTTCAAAAAACCTCTATACTCACTTTTTGAACTCTTTGGGTAAATAATTATTTTATATTATTTATTATTAAATATTTAAACATTTTATATTAAATATTAATGTGCTTGGTTTGTGGCGTATTCTGACGTGTGAGCATGGCTAACAGTGTGTGTGCGCCTGTTGCAGAACCGGGGCCACGGGCTGGACATGAACGTGCAGCCGGCCTGGCAGCAGGGTGTGAGCGGCCGGGGCGTCGTCGTCACCATCTTGGACGACGGGCTGGAGAAGGACCATCCCGACCTCTACCGCAACTACGTGAGTCAACAGTGCCTTCCACCTTCACCAACCATTGACTTTGTAACTGTTCCTGTCCTATGGCTCGACAGGCCGCTACGGACCTTGGCCGACCAGCGGTGACCCAGCCTCTCGTCCATAGGATAAGTGATTCATGTGGTTAGCGCGAAGATATCCCTTCACCGTTTATAATGGTCTTCATAACCTTAGGGTGGCCTTTCTCATCATCTCACAGCAATAGATATTGGGGCATTTGTAAGGAAAGCGCACAGGTATAATTTGCATCTGCCGGAAATCGAACCCGGGGTTGCATCGTGGAAAACAAGCACGCTAACCAACGAGTCGCTGAAGTAGACGGCTTCGTAACTTCTGTACTACAAGAAAGAAAAAGACTGTCTGACATTTCCACGCAGAACTGAACTACTCATTCTAGAAACATAGAATTTGCAACATAGTGTATGTAGAATCCTGTTACAATGTGTGTAACTACTGAGACTGGATTATTCAAAGTTCATATTCTGAAAGGGTGAAATATTTTTTAATATAACCTGCAGCGCACTTAGGTCCTCAAAGATCGCGGGGAAGCGCAGTGAGTCCCGCGGGTGGGAGCGGAGCGGGGCAGGGAGTGGTGGGGCGGGGAGTGGTGGGGCGGGGGGGCGCGGGGCGGGGCGCGGGCGGGGCGCGGGGCGGGGCGCGGGGCGGGGCGCGGGGCGGGGCGCGGGGCGGGGCGCGGGGCGGGGCGCGGGGCGCGGGGCGGGGCGCGGGGCGGGGCGCGGGGCGCGGGGCGGGGTGCGGGGCGGGGCGCGGGGCGGGACGGCGCGGGGCGGCGCGGGGCGGCGCGGGGCTGCGCGGGGCGGCGCGGGGAAGGGAGAGCGCAGCGGATGGAGTAGGGCAGAACTGGGCGTGGCGGATTGGCAGGGAGTTCAATAAAATTAGTATCTCTATTTTACACGATGACAGTATTAATTTCTTTTCTTGTCTATTACATGATTAGGATAAATAAATGCCCAGGCAACGCCCAGTTCGGTCAGCTAGAATTATAAAACACTTTTTAGGTATAAGCGACTGACAAAATCAATAGTAAATACCTAAATATTAATTAATTTTTGTCAAGATACTTTAATTATGAAAAAGTTGTAACACACTCTTTTTCGAAATATTGACGTTAGCAATTTCTTTTTAATGGGACGCAGTCCTTTTACCAATGTGCGTCCAATTCAAAAAGAGTTTATAGCAAAATGACTAATCCAACTGTTGCTTTGAACCCAGATAACGTATCGTGTGACGGTCGGAAAAAACCGATCTAGGTAATTTAGTTATTGAATTAAAAACTATACATTATCAGTTTTAATTTCTCACTTGAAAGATAACATAAACTTGTCGGACATTCGTTATGAAAGAACAGAATTACGTGTTCGCGGACTCTAATATGTTTGAGAAACTGATTTTCACCGAAAATGCATGCGGATACTATCGGATGATATAAGAGATACGTGATACAAGATGAATGAATGTAAAGGAAGGACGGATCAGTCACATTTGCGTAATTGTAATTGTATCATTTTAATGGAAATATGTTATAAATAATATTCCTACAGGACGCGTAGACACGTGCTTCCTATATGCTTATTTTGAGTGCAGTAATTGGTATTGGATGTAAAATGTATGTAAAAAAACATTTGGCCATTTATATCACCCCTTATTCCTTTGATTATTTTTCTAGCCTTTTTCAGACAAACGGCCGCACCCTGATGATAGGCACATTCTTGATTTTCAAAATAAATACTCGTTTAGCCCCACGCGCTAACACTTCGTTCGAAACCTAATTTTGAAACGAGTTCCGATATCATTTCTCAGTGGTGTATTAATGCTGTAATTAACTCACTATTGTTCCGACAAAATTGACCTAAACAATGCAAACAGCGCGTAATTACTACAGATAAACTTTAACATGGAAACATCAATCCAAGTGAAGCACCGTGCAAACATATTTTCCAAGCACTGCGGCGGAACATTCCCCCTAAACGCGCGCTGGGCGAATGAGGCTACTCTGTGTATGGATACTGAATAGAAACCTTTTCAACTGGGACACACGTCCATTAATCACGCTAATGGAGCTGTCTCGGCAGTAACAATTTCAGATTCATGGGAAATTAAGCAACATGGTTTGTAATTATAAAAGATATTTCAGTCGGACTTATTCGCTCGTCGGACACACTGACGCGTTATTTTTTGTACTTTTTTGTATTTTTTCATAATGGTTAAGAGTTTCTACTTCTTTTTGACTGCTCAAGAACACTTCGCAGTGGAGCTTTAGCAGAGTATCCAGATCTCCAAAAATTTAACTAAACGTTTGAAAGGATCTCCTTTTGTGTAATCGTACTTAAGGAGCAGAACTCGGGCTCCAGCGCAGGATTCCTTGTGTGACGTCGTGGGAATACACAGCAATCACAGACACGAGCTTCAAAGATATTTATACAGGTTTATTCACACTATGTACAAGTAATTAATTAAACGTTGGTCATAGCTCTGATAGACTTTTACTCTCCCGAGCGCAGGAGCGATCCTTAACAATGCAATGTCTGACTAGTGGCCCGCGTCACTTCTCAGCGAGCCTACGCACACAGCATACAGCTGCGGCGACCTCAGTCACCCGTGGAAACAGTGTTCCACCACCGCGTCCCAACACATGGGCTGCCGTACTAGCCTAGCTCGTGTCCGCATCGCCCTGGGCGCAAGTTTTGTGCGTTCGCACGAGGTTCCCACTCAGCTCAAAACCCGCCCCCGCGCGTTCGCGCTTATATAGCTCCCAACCACGTGACCTGAAACGTCACCGTGGTTTTGCACGCGGCCTTATTGCCGCGCTCTTGTCGCGTTACCAGGCATTTTGGAGATCCATTTGCATGGATTCTAAGAAATTTGCACGCGGCGCTACGCGGCAAAAATGCACTGTCCCGCATTTTGGGCATCCCTTTTCCTAGATTCTTAGAAATTCCCAAAATACCTCGGCGTGTCTCCGCTTCTGCCAGTTGCCTCTTTGTTCTGGCATCCTGCATGCCTCTTATCCCCTATAACGCGGCGTGCACCGCCGATCGTTCTGTGTAGTAGTACAATACGTTAAACTTGCCTGTTCCTCCACATATTCCCCGCACGTTCTCTCGCGCGCGTCTAGCAGGTGTCTCGCGTTGCCGCACACTTTCTCCCGTGTAACCCAGCATGTTACCATGTGGTCCACGTGTCTCATCAAGTGTTCACCGCATCTCCAGTGGCATATTCTCTCCAAACGTTCTCGCATTTGTTCTTCCTCATTTTACCTCAGATAACTTCCCCGCTTATTCCCATATACTCTCCAAATTCCCTGCCCCCAGCGTTCACTACATATCCCATTGCATATTATCTCCGAATGTTCCGACACATGTGTTCTCCCCAGAGGTTACCCCTACATATGCTCCCCACATATTCACCTCAAGCATATGATTCACATATTTCCTCACATGTTCACCGCATGACCCATAGCACATTATCTCCGAATATTCCCAAAATTACTCCCCTCATGCTCCTCCCGCAAATGTTCCCCACATGTTCAACAGATGTGCCCGCACGTATTAATCCGGACGTTAAACTGGAGATTGAAACATTCAATTTAATTCATTTATAACGAAAGTGGATGGATTTGCAATTTTAAAACATCAATTTTTCAAGACAGAGAATATTGTTCCTGCCTGAGATATGGCATAATATTCTGGGGAAACATATCCTATAGATCCCAGACTTTTAGATTTCAGAATAGAATTGTACAGATAATAAGCATATCAGACCTAAATGATTCTTGTTAGCCTCATTTTATTAAGCTAGGAATCGTATCATTGCTTTGCATCTCATTTACAAATCAAGTTTCTTTTTGTCAAAAATAAATTACTCAAGGGTCGGAACATATTCTCAAAGATTACGGATGTCTATACCAATGACACTCGACGTAGTAATCATGCTCTTCAGATGTCAGCATCAGCAGCTCATCTTTCCAAGATTCACATACATTACATGTTCATTATTCTACAACACATGACATTTAACGATTAAACTCGATACACAAGTTTAAGAACCAACTAAAATCTCTTGTTCTGCCTAACTGTTTCTGTACAATCAGAGACTATACTGAGCATCTAAAAAGAAATTGATTTTAACAATGATATTTAATGAAGAAGTTATCATTTGGACTGTATACTTTTAAACAACTAAATATGGCTGTAACAGCCACTGGGTCAATGACCTCCATCTCGATCAGGTTTTTCGTTCAGTGTCCCTGATCCTTTGAGCGAATGCAGAGATAGCATCTTGTTTAGCTTCTGGACATAAATGTAACTCCACTATCTGTGTACGTTTTCTGGAGTTCAGTGAGCTTCAATATCTTTCTCGATGTTCTCGCGGGAGTAAGTCGATTCCTCCATGAAGGGCAAAAGGAGGAATAATAGCTAAAACTGTAACTTTTCTTTCTAAACATTTTGTACCAAAAAATGCTCGTTTCTACCTGTATTCATAATCCAACTTCTATAAGCATTAGGGTAGAGATCCCAGAATTTAATAAAACGCAATAATGTAAGAAAAGTGCGCAGAATACACTTCTCCCCCTAGTACGTCACATACAGTTTTTAACTATTTTTGACGTTAAATAAATAAATTTAAAAAGTGCTCTTTTTGAGATTACACTTTTTTCTATTACATTTTTGTTTCCCTTTTTGTACATACTCTAGAAATACCGTTCTGCAAATTCGTAGTTTTCAAATTAAATCTCTTGATTTAAGACGAGGAATAATTCGATTCCATTTCGATCAGGTTTTTCGTCCAGTTTCCCTGATCCATTGAGCCAATGCTGAGATGGCCCCTTGTTTTGCTTCTGGACATAAATGTAACTTCATTATCTGTGCACGTCTTCTAGAATTCAGTGGAAATTATTGTTATTCAAATTATCGTCTCCATGTTGTCGCGGCAGGAAGTATTATTCCTTGACGAAGGACATGCTGGATAAGAGCCCAAAATGTATTGCTGATTTCCTTGTAAATAGATTTTATTACATTGGAGCTGGGTTTTTTTTCCTTTTGAAAATTCAAGTAGAATATGGCTTAGTGTAGGGATCACAGAAGTTTGAAAACGTACACAATATTTACTTCTCCCCATAGCACGTCATACACAGTTTTTTAACTCTTTTTGACGTAAATAAATAAATAATTCTCTATACTGAAGAAATACACTTACGAGTGTGAGTATTTCTTCACACCTCCAGCACACACAAGGACATAAATCGTTATCATCTAAAATGAGAGAATTGGTAAGCAAATGAGAGGATTGATACGTCTGTTCTCATTACTATTCAAAAAATACATAAATAGTACTTTAATTGCAAAATTTGAATTTATTTATTCGTTCGGGCGCTTCATTCTCGTGGTATTTAATTTACTATGGAATCATCAAATTAAGTCACAAAGGCTCATCAATATTGTTCATACTGTTTTACATGGAGCAGTCACAGACACAAAAGGACATATAAAATCGTTTCGTGCAGTGTGAAACACTGCACGACAAATTGCAAAAATCTGTCGTCCTCGACAATGCGGGCTGCGTTGTTATTTCATTCACGTAGATTCATGGACGAGCCATTCTGTGTATGCGCATTTTCATCTCAAAAATGGATTCTCCTGCAACTGCAAAAGAGGTCAAAGGTCACATCCAGATACTGCTCACAGCAAATTACCTCTTTTGATCGAAACAGATTGTGAAAGTAGGTATAACGTACACAACTACAGTAAAACTAATTAATGTGGGCTGCTGTGCCTTGTTTTTTGATATTCCTAAATTTTCCTTATTTGTCTGCTTTATTTACGCATTTTTGAAATTTTGATGTGCGATTCTTCGAGCATTTGCAATAGTAATAATAAAATAATAATATCAATGACGATGATAACAATAACAATAATATTAAAAAAATAAAAAAAAATCATACATAAAATAATTGAATATTTAAAACACCTTACGAAAGTTGTCTGTTTTATTTGCTCTACTTTTTATTTATTGAATTTTCTATTTGTGAAAAATCGTATTTTTACTTCATTATTTCAAAAGGTTTGATAAATGATATTTGCTCAAGTGGATATGTTATTACATTTTCTGTTTCTTACAATTTGTTTCATCCCCCAAACAGTTTGTTATATGCAGAGCGTATACGTCTGGACATGGAATGTTAATTATTATTTGCTCGTTAAATGTATTTCCTTTTCCAATGTAATAACTTCAATATTACGTAAAGAGTCTAGTTGATTTAAAGTACTAACTATTATTAATAATAACCGTAATAGAATTCCGAATTCTTTTTAATTAAATTCTGTTTTTCGATAGTGTAGTGAAACTGACTTTTACGTATCACCTAAAATTTGTTAATTACTTTCGTCGACAGAAAGAAACATTTTAATACCTGTGAAGATTTAAAACATTTGAATCAATGTGATTAGTCAACAATTCTCAGGTCCTCCTTGATATATTATAACACAAAATTCTGTAAAGAAGGTGACTGACCACTAAATTACATTTTACATCTATTTATGGTCATTATCCCAATCTGCAAATTGTTAGTGAATTTTGTCAGATGTGACATTAAGTTTATTTATTTATTTTACGTCAAAAAACAGTTAAAACTTCGTATGACGTGCTATGGGGAGAAGTGAATTGTGTGCACATTTTCAAAATTCTGTGATTCCTACACTAAGTTCAAAATTTCTTTCCCCGGTGTCTCAAATGACGTATTGCAGCTCAAATGATGCATGACGCTAAGACATTACAGAGTTGTTATTGAAGATTTTAATTTAAAATATTCTTCAAACAATATTGATCAGACACGAGGTCAAAATTTTAAAATCTACCAAAAGCATTTGAAACCCAGACTTTCGATCGCATTACGCATGACTACACCTGCTTCAGCATCTGACACAGCAGCACAGGAAGGTCCACTGGAAGTGTCGGTTGCCTCACGGACGTGCGTCTGCCATTTCCAAAAGACACTTGTTGCTCGCACGAAAGGGTAGGGTGAGGAGTTGGGATCTAGACACTTTGTTTTGAAGCACCTGTGCATTTGGATTGTCATGTCCGCGTTCCCGGAAGCGCGCCTGGCCACCGAAGTTGGCGGAGCCGCTGCGCTGCAGGCGGGGGCGGGGGCGGGCGGCGGGAGGGGGCGGGGTCGGTATCGGCGCTGTTGTTCATCGGGCGCATTATTTCCGCGTATCTGCTCGAGCGCCGCGCCGGGGAATACGCGCTCGCAAAGTTATATGCGCCCGCGGCAGCGCCGCAGGAAATCCCTTTTGAATGAGGGTGTTAACTGCGGAGAAAACAAACGCTGGGAAGTGAGGTTGGCCGACGCGGCAGTGGCAGGGGCGGCGCGTGGCGGGGATGGCCACGGGCTGGGGAGGCGTGGACAGGGCAAAGCGCGACGGGAGGAGGGGGGCGGGAGGGGCGGGGCAGGGCGGCAGGGACGAGATTGAGGGCGCTGACGAGCGGGAGCGCGGTTGGGAGGTGCGCATCACACAATGGGTGGTGGCAAGGTGGGGGTGAGGGGGTTCCGGACGCGGCGAGAGCGGGGGCGGGGACGAAGGTCGGGGAGTGGGCGGGGTTGGAGACGGGGACGAGGGCGAGAATGGGTCGGGAGCGGCAGCGAAGTTGGAGCGGAAGTGGGGGTGCGGGTGGGGACGGGGAAGAGTCACTCATGGAGACGAAATGGAGTCGAGGGCGGTAGCCATGGCGGGGGCGGGGGCAGGGGCGGAGGCGGGGCCGGTGGCGGGGGCGGTTCGTGGAACTGACGCAGACGCGCGACACCTGCTGCCGCTGTTTGGGGACTGCTCTTGGCGCTCTTTAAATGAAATAGGAGAAGCAAATAATTTTCTGCAAAGTGGTCGCAGTCGTAGATCAGTGTTAAATATCTTTTTGGAAGCAACGTTATTGCTACTTTTTGTTACGTAAGCATTACGTTTTAAATTATACTTCAAATTTCGGAATAAACTTGTTTGATGTTCGATGAAAGAGTTCTTAAAACATACGCAATATTATATTTCAATGAAGCGAATGTGATCAACAGATAATAACGATACGATAATGCTTGTTTTAATGAGTGCCAACGTATTCGTAGGACAGCAATTAGTAATATTTGGGAGAGTCTAATTCGCTTTAATTCGGTTTTACGATCATGAGATGTTTTAAAGTTTACATTTTCTATTTCCAGAATTTTTATTTTTCAGTTTCATTCCTTTTGGCACCGGGAAATATACTACAGAAGTATCGAGGTAACTTTTCATTCAATGAAGCTTAATTTCGTTTATTTAAAGAAAAGTGTTAATATTATACATTAATATTGTTGTTATTTCTTTTTTCAGTAGTGACCCTTTATAACGTAACCACCTCCGATTTGAAGCGGAAAGTGTGTATACTGGCAGTTATTTCTGATATTTCGAAATGTATTTTGCAAAAGTTTCTTTATTACTGACATACAGTTACCGCTTACTTGCGTCTGTCAATGTGTTCCCTTCCCCCTTTCATTATTGATTGTATTTCATGAAAAATAAAGCAATTAACGTGAATACTCGTATGAAATATTATTTAAACAGAAATCAGAAATACAAATTCAGTTCAAGATGAGTGTCCGTAGAATAACATGTTTATATGATTTTTGAACTTTTTTCGGTAGTATGATTAATTCAAGTAAGGTTTGTTTAAAAATAAATCGGTTGATACACGATGAATGTTGGTACGTCTTGCCAGAAACCAGGTAACGAACAATGTATGAAGTAAAAGTATAAGTATATCTTTCGGCGTTCTTGCCTTATTACGTGCGTAGTGAAGAGTAAGTGTTGAAATCATGCTACGGAAATCTGTGATTTTTCGATCAAGAAACTCTTTATTGTAGACAGTGATAACGAAAAAGTGGATTCATCTTGTTCCTGTATGTAGTAAAATACTTCCTCTAACACGTTTAGTCAGATTCCACGTTTAGTGGAAACGTGATTCTGAAAAATCAATTGACGACAAAACATGTCTGTCTCTGGTCAACGCCAACGCCTAAAACGTTCAGACGATTTCTCCGAATACGATATTCCCCAATTGATCTAATCGAAATTCAGACCCTGCAGGTTTGAACGGATTTTTGAGTTTTGGGGGTACTAAACAGCTCAACATTTTTCTATGTCCCAGAATAGCTTCAATTTTTTTAAAAAAAATTGTATTTTATAAAATCTAATGTAGATGTAAATTTTTAAATCATTAAGCGGAAGAGCAAGTCGTGCGGCCTGAACTTCTCCAGAAATAATGACATTATTATTATTATTATTATTATTATTATTATTATTATTATTATTATTATTATTATTATTATTATTATTATTATTATTGATCTTTGAAAATGATAAAAGTTCAATTTTTTCGGCTTCTTTCTTCAACAATAATAATGAAGAGAAGGTTTTTTCCTTTATGAAATGTTTTGTCAAAGACAGGTTTTGAAATAATATCATGTAAAATTTTTCGAAAATATGAGCAGTTTTTACGTAATTTTATGTAAAAAGGGGCACTGTTTAAGCAATTATTTTCTCAAAAACGGCTCCAATTTTTTAATCTTTTTCTTGGAAGGTAAAGGACGAAAACAAATTGGTGCTGGTCCATTTTCAGCGAACACTCGTTTATTTTGGTAAATCGCAAATTGATTTTTCACGTCGCAGGCATATTGAATCAGATTATTTCAAAGCCAGGCAGTTAAAATTAAGTCTTCAGTGTTTGCTTCATGTTGCCTCTGAACTGTGCGATATCCAGAATGGCACGTTTTACACCCTTGTATTAAGAATGATTCGTTTTGCTCGGAGAAAAATAAATCATAAATGTTATTTATGTCCGAAAACATTGCGCCTTTTGGAAACTGTTTTTTTCGTAATGTAATACTTCCAAAAAGTTTGATTTTCAAATTTACGTAATAATTTTCTATTTTGTTTGATTAAATCAGTTAGGCAGGTTGCACAAAACCACATTTATTCAATTTACGGTAGTATAATGTACCCAGAGGACAGGCCGGTGGATGGGCCGTAGAAATGGCTGCCGGAGGCGTCGACGATTCCACTCTCGGAGAAACGGTGGCGGAGGCCGCGTTCGTAGAATGTCGCAGATGCTGCTGGGTCGTTGGTTCGTGGCCCAGGTGAAAATACGTAATTGTAGAACTCGGGTTGTCGTAATCTACCGTAAGAGAGTTCCGAATCACGAGGAGAGAGATCCCGGAACGTTGCCAAAATCACTGTCATCCACTTCGCGCACTGCTCTCACAACTCTACTCAACTGAAGCACGCGCTAACTAGCTGCCTGGACTCCCGGCGCGGCGCGGTGCGGCGTGTACCTCTGGCTTCGGTTACATTACGTTGGCTCCGGATGCCAACCAGCGCAGCGGCCCGCGGGGCGTTGGCATCGCTTCGTTGGGCAGTCGGCATCGCGTACTGTCCTGCGTCCTGTTGTGCACTGTCCGAAAATGGGCGCGCCGGGTTTAAAGATCCGCTGCGTGCACAGCGTTCTTAATAATTAAAATAATTAATGGGGGTTGCGATATTGGCAAATTGCATGAGAATTAAAAGTGTTTGTATTTATCGAGAAACTTGGGAGGTATCGATAGTAAAAAGACGGAGATAAATATGAATCAAAGTGAGCAGCGTTTGGTATGTTTTTCAATTCGAAAGAAAATTATAAAATATCCTTTCCCAAATCATTGGTAGTTTTCAGAATTTCTCCTTCTAAAGGACGTTAACTGCACCGTATTTAAAATGATTGTTGGTTTTACAGTCTGAGATTTTACACAATTGGAGCTCCCAATTGAGGGCAAAAGCACCTAGAGGACGAGCACGAGATCTTATTATTTCAAGGTAACAATTGTAAAAGTTTTAGCTCTGGCTCGGAAATCAATAAAACAACTATATTTGTGAACAGAAACGAGATACTTTTGAAAACACAAATGTCTTTCTGAACCCTTGAGCATTGACATCATCGTTCGCTCGTCTGTGCAGGGATCAATCATGTTCGCCGAAGCACCCAAGTGAAAGAAGGCAGCTCGCTGTACAGTTCGTTCCAAATAATGCGAATCGCATTACTCCCTTTATTTACGTCATTTATTAATGAAATGCGTGTGAAATGACGTTGAAAACGCTCATGGGTTAATGATGCGATAACATCGAAACCTCCAATCCGATTTGAGCGCGTTTCCGCACCTTTGCACTTTCGCTTATTGCAGTGTTGCCAGCTATTTGACCAGTCAGCGACGTATTATTCAGTCATTACGCCCTTCGCAAATTTGCAAGGACGGGGAGGGCAGTGGTGTGACATCAGCGCTCAAAGCGTAAACTGCCCTAATTTGATGAAAATGACTTTGAGCCTATTATTTATTCCCATACTCCTATTACTTTACTTGCTAATACTGTCATTATGGCGAATTATGAGAATATTTAGAAAGAAATGGTTAGATAATTTCCAAATAATAATGAATTCGAAAAAAAAGTGTTTTAACATAGCGATGTTCATTCCGAAAGTTTTTCAATTAGACCCACGTATGTGAATTAAAAAATGTACCTTAAAGATACAGTTTATAAATGTAAGATATTGTAGCAAATGCTGTTTTGCAGCCTGATTTGAGTTTCGATATGGGAACAGGAACCTTGTTTTGCTTCTGGACATAAATGTAACTTCATTTTCTGTGCACGTCTTCTAGAATTCAGTGGGAAATACAATTATTCAAATTATCGTTTCCATGTTGTCGCGGCAGGAAGGAATAAGAGCCAAAATTTATTGCTTATTTATCCTTGAAAATAGATTTTATTACATGGGAGTTTTTTTTTCTCCCTTTCAAAATTCAAAATTTATTGCTTATTTATCCTTGAAAATAGATTTTATTACATGGGAGTTATTTTGTTGTTTTTTTCTCCCTTTCAAAATTCAAAATTTAAGTAGTATATGACTTATTGTAGGGATCACAGAATTTTGAAAATGTGCACACAATTCACAATTCACTTTTCCCCATAGCACGTCATACGCAGTTTTTAACTGTTTTTTTGACGTAAAATAAATAAATAAATAAATAAATAAATAAATAAATAAATAAATAAATAAATAAATAAATAAATAAATAAATAAATAAATAAATAAATAAATAAATAAATAAATAAATAAATAAATAAATAAATAAATAAATAAATAAATAAACAAACAAATAAATAAATAAATAAATAAATAAATAAATAAATAAATAAATAAATAAATAAATAAATAAATAAATAAATAAATAAATAAATAAATAAATAAATAAATAAATAAATAAATAAATAAATAAATTAAATAAATAAATGAATAAACAGAGCAGTGTTCAATGAGGGGTGGGCAATTACATAGAGACACAAACTCAAATATTCTCACTTAGACGACCGTACGCTTGTAAAGACGTGACACAGACGAACGGACACGCGAAGAGAGTTGAGAGAGACTCGATGGATAGTCTGAATAATGGAGAGAATACGAAGAGCAGTTTATCAGAGAAGGTTTGCAAAATGAAGCGGTATCAGTACAAAGTATTTCAAACTAATTCCCGAAAAAAAAATTCTTTTGTATTTTACAATTACAATAGTTCCAGTATTATGGTCTTATCCTGTAAATCAAAGACAATGCATATTGCAGTTCATCGAACCTCAGATGAATGAGAACCACAGATTCTTGATCATGACCCGAATCACGTCTTGCACCTGCGCGGACCTCACCCATCACTCCCCTGGCACCCTCGGTCAATCCAAGCCCCGCCCCCTGGAGGGTTCACCAACCCCCCTCCTTGCCATCAATAAACAGCAGGCAATTAGGGGAGGGCGGTGGTCTAGCTGAAACGTATGGCAACTGCTCATATTAATAGTGATAAGAGCAATTACTATTTATACAAGTAATCAAGGAAACAACGGAGGTTGAAAATTATGACGGTAATGTTGGTAATTTTGGTAATGTTGGTAATGGAAATGTTGAAGATGACGGTAATGACTGATGGATCGTTAATCATATTATTTTCTGCAGAAATGCTCTCCTTGATATTAGTCTACTGAAAGGGTGGATGCGTGTTCATCTCTCTTTCCATACTACATCGCTGTTTCAACATTATACTTTGTGCAATGATGACAGACAAACCACCACTAAACAATGCTCCAGAATTCAGTTTTATACTCTCTATACGAAGATGTACTCATAAGTTCATTACATAATAAGTCGTAAAATGTTCCTCCAACTATATTTGTTGTTATTTGCTTCGGTGAGTTAAGTGTAGGCCAAGTTAGTAGTTCTTCAGATTAAACCAATTTCTCACGTCACTGTAATATTGATGAAACCGAACAATACATTGATATTGTCCCTCGTTGGGCATGTCTCGTTCCTGGTTTTAGTACGAAGTTGATTTTAATCGTCTTGTTTATTCTCCTGGGTAATTCCTTAACCAAGTTCGATTTCGTAGGTGTCTCAGGCATCAACTGATGTCACTACAGAACTTCTGACCGGGAGATCCTAGGTTTGAGTTCCGACGGTAACAAAAGTTCCGGCTAGATAGCTAGGGCGAGTTTTGCCGCTGCCGGGACGAGAATTCTAGCGGCCGGCTGCTCTGGTCGGTATTTTCTGTGGTTTCGCCGATCAACACCAGGCAGCGGCACCATGCCGCTCCCAAACCAATGAGCCACGGAACGCGCGAGATCTTTCCTTCCCATTCCTTGTCCTCCCACCCCTTACTTACACACACACTTACACTTACACGCACAACACGACCACACATGCCAGGAGACCGGGTGGGAGCTTAGAGCTTTTCTCGGTTGAGGCGGTGTCCCGCTGGTGAGAGATATCTGGTTGGGAAAAAACCCGCTAGCTGACGGTACATCGGCGCCGGATCTCACCATCCAGCCGGGGAAGATTATCACCACTTACCGAGGAAAAACGCACTACACTTGTGGCACTAATGACTTTAGCAGTTGACGCGCTAGAACTTACTAATTATTCAATCAATCTATTTCGTAGAAAAAATGTTGCCCGTCGCGAGGTCTCGCACGATTTCAAATGAGTTTTACGTAGCACTAGCGAATTCATTTTTTGGGCCAAGAGGTGTCGCGACCTGAGAGAGGTAGCCAACCAAAATACTTCTTGGTAAATCAACATGGTGTAAATTAATGTAAAATAGAAATTATTTCTTTTGTTTTTAATATCCAAATGTTGCTATCGCACTTTTATGTAAATTCATTTCTAAGTAAGCGAAGGAGTAAGTCTATTTTGGGAGAAAGCCTCACTCATAAAACCTGCCAACGCTCTACCACATCGCCGCAAAAGTATTTTGATATTTAATGATATTGAGATATTAGTTATCATTCGCACTGTTAATTCTAAAATACTAAATATGAGTTTAGCAAGTACTGTACTACAGCTTCTGCGTCAATGAACCTATCTATAGTAGCTGTTTTGTCCGGTCTCGCTGATCCATTGGGCAATCGCTGAGGTAGCCCATGATTTTGCTTCTGGTCACAAATGTAGTTTCACTATGCGCACGTTCTGTTGATTGACTTAGTTTCCATTTGCTGGTTGAGGTTGGAATTGAGCCGAGAGTGTGCGTTGCTACTTAAGCAATACCAACAAATCAAATTAGTAGTTCGTTTACCGGCGCAATTAAGTTTTCTATAACTCGGGAGCAATGTCTAGTTTTCAAATGTTGCTGAGCTCTCTTTGTTTGGTACTTCTATTCATCGCTCAACTATAGTAAAAGGATGGGGAAGATATTGTGTAACTGAATAAAACGTGTGCAGATTGTACTTCTTCCTGATACGTCACACACAGTTTTTTTTCCTTTTTTGACAAAAATAAGAAAAAAATTCCAATCCAGGTGTTTCACGTCCTGGTGGCACTACTTAATAATCCTGGTGGTACTACTAAATACTCCTGGTGGTACTACTAAATACTCCTGGTGGTACGACTAAATACTTCTGGTGGTGCTTCTCAATACTTCTGGTGGCGCTACTTAGTACTTCTGGCGGCGCTACTTTATATCCTGGTGACGCTACTTAATACTCCTGGTGGCGGCCGCGGACTCTCATCAGAGCCGGGCTGCAGGCATTCCAGGGGCGAGGGCCGCGTGGATCTGGGCGCAGGACGCTCGGCCCTCTGGACGCGCGATTTCCAGCTCCCAAACGAGCTCGCGGGGGGGGGCGGAGAGGTGACGGACGCCTCTCATCGACCGCGGTCGCCCAAACCGCAGCCACCTCCGCCGCTCCCACCCCGCCCCGCCCTGCCCCGCACCTCCCCGGCGCCTTTTCCCAGCTCAAGGTCCCTCTGTCGTTCACGTTACCACCCTCTTCCTCTCTCTCCCTCTCGCCCTCGCCCTTGTCCTCACTTGCCGTCGCTCTTGCTCGAGCCTCCCTCTTGTCCTCGAACTCGCTTTCGCTTTGACTTCGCCGTGGCCCTCGTGTCCGCTTCCGCTCTTGCCTGCGCCGCCTCCCTCGCCGCACTCGTCCTTCTCTTCCCCACGGACGCGCACGTGTCCGTCTCACCCCTGCTTCACCGCCACATTGTTTCCGGCTCGCTCACACTCGACCCGCCTGCGCCCGCCCCCTCCCGGGCTCTTGTTTGGCGCGCGCCGGCCGCGGGCCACCTGTCGATATCTCGCGCCGTCTATCAATTTGGCGGCTGGGAATTACGCGGTCGATTATGAAGGGGCGACGCGAATTGAATATGGTATGGCACCCGGTGGCGGACGAGGACGAGGGCGGTGGAGAGTCAACCCGCCCGTCCTCCTGCCCGCGCCGCCGCCCGCGCCGCCGCAATCACAGGTATTGATTTTGAGGCGAGCGGACCATTGTGGCAGCCCTTGTCCCGTCCCGTCCCGTCCCGCACTCGCCTGCCGCGCGCCGTGTTCTGTCGTGTCAAGTTCCGGAGACGCGTGCCTCTGCACTCCACGCTCCGGCTCGGCGCCAGCGCTCTGTCGGATGGCGGAGGCCGGAGGCGACTACACGCGCCCGCCCTTCGCCCCTTCGCCCCTTCGCCCTTCGCCCTTCGCCATTCGCCCTTCGCCCTTCGCCCTTCGCCCTTCGCCCATTGCCCATTGCCCATTGCCCATTGCCCATTGCCCATTGCCCATTGCCATTGCCCATTGCCCATTGCCCATTGCCCATTGCCCATTGCCATTGCCCATTGCCCATTGCCACATTGCCCATTGCCCATTGCCCATTGCCCATTGCCCATTGCCCATTGCCCATTGCCCATTGCCATTGCCCATTGCCCATTGCCCATTGCCCATTGCCCATTGCCCATTGCCCATTGCCCATTGCCCATTGCCATTGCCCATTGCCCATTGCCCATTGCCCATTGCCCATTGCCCATTGCCCATTGCCCATTGCCCATTGCCATTGCCCATTGCCCATTGCCCATTGCCCATTGCCCATTGCCCATTGCCCATTGCCCATTGCCCATTGCCCATTGCATTGCCCATTTGCCCATTGCCCATTGCCCATTGCCCATTGCCCATTGCCCATTGCCCATTGCCCATTGCCCATTGCCCATTGCCCATTGCCCCCATTGCCCATCCCATCGCCCATCGCCCATCGCCCATCGCCCATCGCCCATCGCCCATCGCCCATCGCCCATCGCCCATCGCCCATCGCCATCGCCCATCGCCCATCGCCCATCGCCCATCGCCCATCGCCCATCGCCCATCGCCCATCGCCCATCGCCCATCGCCCATCGCCCATCGCCCATCGCCCATCGCCCATCGCCCATCGCCCATCGCCCATCGCCCATCGCCCATCGCCCATCGCCCATCGCCCATCGCCCATCGCCCATCGCCCATCGCCCATCGCCCATCGCCCATCGCCCATCGCCCATCGCCCATCGCCCATCCCATCGCCCATCGCCCATCGCCCATCCCATCGCCCGCCCATCGCCCATCGCCCATCGCCCATCGCCCATCGCCCATCGCCCATCGCCCATCGCCCATCGCCCATCGCCCATCGCCCATCGCTCGCCCCTTCGCCCCTTCGCCCTTCGCCCTTCGCCATTCGCCCTTCGCCCTTCGCCCTTCGCCCTTCGCCCTTCGCCCTTCGCCCTTCGCCCATTGCCCATTGCCCATTGCCCGTTGCCCGTTGCCCGTTGCCCGTTGCCCGTTGCCCGTTGCCCGTTGCCCGTTGCCCATTGCCCATTGCCCATTGCCCATTGCCCATTGCCCATTGCCCATTGCCCATCGCCCATCGCCCATCGCCCATCGCCCATCGCCCATCGCCCATCGCCCTGAGGCGACCCGTGCTGGGTTCTAATCTCTCACTTCCACCTTTGAGTTCAAATGACTTCTATCTACGAGGAATGTACAGCGACAGTGCGGTTTCTCGAGAGGTTTTCTCGGTGCTCTCATTCCACCATTGCTCTCTCATTCAAGTCATATCATCAGTAACCCATCCATTAAAATCATTCACTTCAGGTAAAGCCCAAAAGGCTCCAAGTTCAGGATCGTAATGGATAAAACGCATCGTTCCTCACAGAGCGTGGCTAGGATCTCGTGTAGAGCGTGCGGCGCGGAGGGCAGGTATGGCTGTGGTCATCTATTAAGGGGGTTATGATTGCAATGAATTACCGATTCGCCTGATAATCATCAAGTCATTTATGTGTGAAACAGTAGACCGAATCTATTATGTTACGCACGTTCCCTCGACATGTTCTTTGTTTTTGGTCCAGAATAGTTTTGCACCAAACTTGAAACCGGAAGTTATTGATTTGTTGTTCATTTACTCATCATTCTCTTTAGGGCTCTTTACGTTATCCGAGGAGAAAGTTTACACGAAAATTTTGGAACCGTCTTTGAGAAAATTTTGAAAATGTTTCTGAGGCTTCATGTAGAGTATCTTCAAAAATCAAAATATCCGTTTGAAACTCCCAACACATCGACTTCGTTCAGATCAATCGGGAAAATCGATTGAACGGTTTAGTTGCTAGCGTTGACCAGAGACGGATGGCCAGAGGGACGGCCGACATTGTGCTGTCAATCGATTTTTCGGTATCAAGAACCCACAAAACACGGACTATACCACATGTTAGAGGAAGTAAATTACCCAATATATGAACAGGATTTACCTACTTTTCCATCACCAAGGCCCGGCAATAAGAGGTTTGCCGAAATTTCGCCGTTTTGTGGCGCACCTTTACAATAGTTTTACTTCGGAAGTAAGTGCGAGAAGTAAAAAGAAGAATCAAGTAAATAAAAAGTACTAACACATTGAGGAATTGAAAGTTCTAGTCACTATCAAATGTAATTGAAAAGGAATTATAGCCTGCGAGTGAATTCTACTTATTGAGAAATTAATTTTCAAATTTAATATATAGAATTTGCAGGCACAACTGAGTTTACTGAAAACCGTATTGTATTATTTGCACACACTACTATAAACAATAGGCGCTCTATAAGAGGATATGTGAACAATAGTTGTTAATATGCTTAGTGATTACAATTATTTTGATATCTAGAGCGTTTAGTGTTGGTGAGAAGAAAGTGATTTCAAACACACTGTTTCAACGTGTAACAATTCAGTAAGGGTAATTCAATTGTCGCTCGCAGGCAGAATATTATTCCATGGGATACATATTCAATGAACATTTATATAGTCACACAATGGCGGTACAATTTCAAAGGTATGGAACATGAAAGTTTCCTTTTTTATTCTATCATGTTGACATTTTCAAATCCTGCACTGCTTTCATGTAATGAGAATGCATTCAGATTATTTTATTGCGTGGTGTTCCAATGCATGCGACACAAATTCAAACTGTGTCTATTGAAAACTCCAAATCTCTCCGGTGGAAGGGACTAAAGTGCGGGCGGAGCTGTGTTTGGGAGGGCATTCAGAGAGTGGTCACCCGGGGCGGGAGACCGGTTGAAAGCTCAACGCGGAGGCAGCATTCGGAGTGGGTGTGTCCGAAACCAAGGACGGCTACGGAGTGGGAAGGCCCTACTCACGAGACCGCTGCGTCAGCGGTCAATCGCCAACACCGCTACCGGAGAAACATTTACCTCCTCTTCCCCACGTAGTACAGTTGAATTTGTAGGTTTTATGTGGTATTATGCACTACTATTTATATTCCTCTTTTAAGACAGACTGATGACTTAGGCGGTCGCGGTGGTATCCGATCTTCGCTAAGTTAGTGGGTATTTTTGCCAAGACAAGTTTGGTCCTTTTTACTCTGTGAATGTGTCAAAAGCCAAAGACAAACCAACAAGCCACACATTCATCGATATCTTTCATTATTTCATAACTCAAATCATCATTGTATTTGAAAGTTCCGTTTGTGTCACGACAGACGAAGAAAATAGAGAAAACGAAAAAGGCCATGGAGCGCCAGGTGCCCATCATTTCCCCCACACACACAAGTAGCTTTGGAAGGTTAGGGAGTATATTAATGTGAGTAGGTTTGTATATATGTACATGTGTATATGTCTTTGTGTGCGTGTGCGCGTGCGCGCGAGTGCGTATATTACCGGTGAAATCAGATAGTTCGCAGCCCTCGGACGTGCAGTGTCTCAAAGCCCACGCGTGAAGAACGTCCGAGGGCGGGCAAGGGTCGAAGGTCCCTAGTGGAGGGGGCGTGGCAGTTGGGATGGGCAGGGCGTCGGGGACGGAACGGAGGATGCGAGGGGCGTGGCGGCGGGGTCGGAGTGCTGGGATCTTGTCGAATTGAGGGGCGGGGGCGGGGACGTGTCATGGCGTGGCGGTTTGGAGGGGCGGGATGGCGGTGTGTGAGCGGAGGGAGCGTAGCGGTTAGGGGGACGCGTCGGTGCGTCTATGGCGGGGATCGGCAAGGATGGAGCGGAGAGGGCCTGTGGTGAGGGTGGAGCCCCAGGGTGACCGGTGTTGAGTGGAGTGGAGTGGAGCGGTGGGGGCGGAGCAGGGAGGCGGTGTTGGGGCGGAGCGGTTGGGAGGGGGCGTGGAGCGGCAAGGGCGGAGCGGAGAGGGGGTACGGTGTGGCTGGAGCGGAGGGGGCGGTGGCGGGTAGGCGAGTAGGCGGGGTCGGAACAGAGGGGGCGGTGTTGGGGCGGAGAGTTGGGAGGGGGCGTGGAGCGGCAAGGGCGGAGCGGAGAGGGCGTGCGGTGGGTCCGGAGCTTGACCGGACTGGAGAGGAGAGGACGGTGGCGAGTAGACGGGGTCGGAGCGGTGGGGGCGGAGCGGGTGGGAGGGGGCGGAGCGGGTGGGAGGGGGCGGGGAGCGGTAAGGGCGGAGCGGAGAGGGCGTACGGTGTGTCTGGAGCGGAGGGGGCGGGGGCGGGTAGGCGCAGTCGGAGCGGTGGGGGGGGGGGGGGGGGGGGGGGGGGGAGCGGTAAGGGCGGAGCGGAGAGGGCGTTTGCTGTGGCTGAAGCGTGACCGCGTGGAGCGGAGGGGGCGGTGACGGGTAGACGGGGTCGGAGCGGGGAGGCGGTGTTGGGACGGGGCGGTTGGGAGGGGGCGGGAAGCTGTAAGGGCGGAGCGGAGAGGGCGTACGGTGTGACTGAAGCGGAGGGGGCGGTGGCGGGTAGGCGTGGTCGGAGCGGTGGGGGCGGAGCGGGTGGGAGGGGGCGGAGAGCGGTAAGGGCGGAGCGGAGAGGGCGTTTGCTGTGGCTGAAGCGTGACCGCGTGGAGCGGAGGGGGCGGGGCGGAGTGGCGTGGCGATGCGCTCCTCTGTATGCAAACGGGCGCCGGAGTGCTCGGCGGGCGGCGTGGGCGGGGGCGATGGGGGCGGCGCAGATACGGGTGATGTGTGGGCTTTCAGGATCGGTTCGCGCACCGGCGCCGTCTGATGCGATGCGGCGCGCGGGGATTGTAAAAATGGTGCGATGCGCTCACTGTCGGTCGCTGGGGGTGGAGGGAAATGTTTCAAACCAACTCGCCGAACTCACTCGATTTAATCTCGTGCATTGCGAATGACCGCGAAAACTTTTAATACATCAGCTATCATCAAAAATATAATTTCCTTTTTGCTGTTCTAACAGTGTCAATTATATAATAAGGTATTATATAATTGAGAATTATTAATAATTTATCTAAAATTATAATAATGGAATGAAAAATAGAAACTTTTGGAAATATGGGATGAAAAAGATATAAATTGTTCGTAGGCATTCGAAGAGGAAAGTGCTACGGAGACCCTAAACGAGCTGCAGTGTGATAGAAGAATGTGATAGTGGATAATGTTCAGCTCAGACCTGCCTCTTGATAGACTTAAATGATGATGGTGATGATATCTCAAAGGGTTAGTACATAACTCATTGCGGCAAGTAAGAACAAAGGTTATTGGCGTAATGTTTTTGACAACGAAAGCGGTTGTGAGTAGTCCGGGAAAATTCCATCCTTTACAGAATGAGAATATGGCATAAACAGTTACATCTACAAACAACAGCGCTTGAGAAGAAAAAAAACGCTGCAATGCCAATTTGAATAAATGCGGCGTACATAATGCTTTCGTTCTAGTTTTTCAAATTCTCGTAAAAGTCACAAAGTAGATGCCACTCTCAGAGTGTATGTGCAGGCTTTTGCTTAAATGAAATAGTTACCAGATTTCGCGCGTGGAACGAGGGTAATTTGACTTTGGCCATTGTGACTTTCTACTTTCACGCGCATCATATAAATCACATAATGAATTTTAATGAATAGATTGGTAGTAAATTGGGATGCTCTTTTGGTAACTTTTATGTGCATTAATTGATAAACGAATAATTAGCATTCATAGCTTTAAGATAGTTCATAAAGCTGAAAAATAGCATAATTCAGTTTGTGCAAGATATTCTGTTACGCGGAATCGAATAGTTCTAGTTTCCAAATATTGTTTGTTGATACATTTACTCATAAATAACCAAAGTATAGTGAAGAGTGTAGTATGGACCCTAGAGTTCAAGAAAACCTGCACAGATTATACTTCTCCCTCAAACAGTTTTTATTGTTTTTGACGATACATTAATTAGATACAAGAAGATAGAAAGATAGATAAATAGACTCACATCACTCTAATACACACTCACATTAAAACTTAGGTATATTTTTTATTAGTTTACTTTTTAATTTTTTATTAGAGTACGTTCTATATTTCTAGCGTGAAAAGTGTGAATCAAAATATATTTTTCACAACGAAAATTGCAATATTTGTAAGCGGAACAACACAAAATTTGTAAATATCTCCCTTTTGTAAATACTTTTAGCAAAACCGAATATACAGACTTGCCGACAAAATGTTTCAACGTGTGCAACTCCTAAACATTTCTTTTTTGGAGATGAAAATATAAAAACAACAACAACAATAATAATAGTAATAATAATAATAATAATAATAATAATAATAATAATAATAATAATAAGTATAATATTGTAGATAATAATTCTGGATATCGTTGTCAAAGGGATGTGAAAATGGAGGAGCAGTTGGATAGCTAGCACGCCGTGTTCGCTGTGGGCAGTGAGTGCAAACGGGAGCGCGGGCGGGGCGGGGGGGGGAGGGGGGCGGAGAAATGTGTGCCGATGCGTGTCGCTGGCGCGGGGCGGGGCGGAGAGGTGGGGGCGGGGAGGGGCGCTTATCTCTCCGGCCTCCTAAATCAGGCCTCGCGGGCGGGCGGCAGACGTTTGCATTGATCGCGCCGGCCGCGTTGAAGCCGTCCGCCCGCCCCTGCCCCGCCCCCGCGCCCGCCCCCGCGCCCGCTCCCGCGCCCGCCCCGGGGTCCTTGTGTCGCCGCGACTGCGCTCCCAGCCGCCCAGGCCGCTGGCGCCTGCTCGCAGACGTTGCTCGCCTTAAGTGGTTTAGGCTTCTTCCCTAACTGCCACCGGATATGTCGATTTTGTTATGTTTGATAACGTTTGTAATAATTGTAAATAATCAATTTGACTTTTACTAGAGATACATAGCCTTCCTATGTAATAATACTTTTTGTAATAATAGTGATAACAACGAAAAGTGGAGAATAGAAATTATGAGAAAGAAAGAAATTCAATTTTTCAATTAAATTTGATTGTTGTGGTCGATTATTTCTGCCTTTTTCTGTCACTTACACTATGGGTAATTCCATTAAATATTGTCCAGTACCCACAATATTCTATAAAGAATGATGTTATGTAGTCCAAAAAACTCTAAGTAATGTTCGACTAACCATAAGTATGCTTTAAATAATTAATAACTAAAGAATGCCATGAATGCTGGGCATTTTGAACTTTATTGGAATGTGCTATATTGATAATTGAGTTTCAGTACAACCGGACATGGCATTTTGATACTTTTTCTGTCATTGATCGGTACTAGAATCGTTGCGCAATAAATGCCCTAATATCATCGACAACAAATCGTCTAGTCCAGAATTGTAAAATTCTTGGAAGGACACAAACCCGAAACTGGAAAGCTATCCTTTGATTAACCGGAAAGCAAATAATTAAATTAATTACTTGCGGTTTTCAAAGAGGCTGTGTATTACAGCATTATTGCTACATTTAAAGAATAACTTAATAATGCGTATAAAAATTCGTGGTACTAAGGAGAAAACAACTCATTACTATGCTATAATTGTGTATATTTTGAAAGAATTGTCGGCGTGATTCTTTCCAAAATCAGTTTAAATTATTATTATTATCATCATCACCATCATCATCATCATTACAATAACCATCGTCTCTTACATTCACGACTAAAGATGCTAGGTGTCGGTTGAATATAAAATCTACTTCAGGTTGCCACCAGCTTCCGAAGAAGGATTTCTAGTGCCTGTAGATGCCTCTACTATAATTGACGCAAAAAATTAGCTGTTTCCAATAACGCAATGACCTGCATTTCCTAATCTTTTAAGTGACCTGACAGGTTGGAAATATTATTTATTATTATTATTATTATTATTATTATTATTATTATTATTATTATTATTATTATTATTATTATTATTATTATTATTATTATTATTAATCTCGCTCAGATGTGGTCATCCGTCCTGTCGCGTCCACGAAGACCAGCCACGCGTCTCCCGACATCATTTGGAATTTTCTCCGCCAATTATACAGGCAGCATTTAGTTCTGCCATGCAGTCATCTACCGTTCTGCACTTCTCATGTCTTATACTTGCAAGCAACTCGAGTGCACTCCCACAATGCAGTTATAAATGCTAATGTGGTAGTTCGTCAGACATTCTACTTTTTTATAACTTTTCAGTTTTCCTGGCAAATCAATTGCTTTCGTTCGTTCATTTTTAATTGGCACTGATACTGTTCATTCCTTTTGCTGTAGCATATTTTAACGAAGTTCAGTGCTAAAGAAGTAGGCCAGAAACAAATTAGCCTCCGGTATCTCAAACCTCTTTCCGCCCGCCCCCCGCCCCCCCCCGCCCCCCGCCCCCCGCCACCCGCCCCCATGCATCTTGTGCATTGTCACGAGAATTCCTTCTTTAAGAAACTAAAAAGTAAAAAAACCTTGCTCCATGAAATTGCATCTTCGTAAAAACAGGAGCGGGAAGATATTTTATTTTCATTTCCTCCTTTTGTTCATAAATGTAAAAGAAAATTACAAGGCGCCCAGTTTTTTATGTGAAGCTGACTTAATTACTAATGTGTGAAGTTTCCTGGCTCATGGTCTGAGGTTCTTTGATAGAGCGGTGCATTTCTTCTTTCTGGGCGTGGTCCATCCCCATTAGTGAGAATTCCAGCATGTATAATGTCTCAGAAACAATCATACGATATCATATAGAATCATATAGTATTATTCCAAGACAGAGTGAAAACAAGAGAGGGTAAATGAGGGAATGAATACACTCTCATAAAGAAAATGCCGCTATTTATTTTCTGCTTGCATATTCTACGAGTTACGTGGAAGTTTTGGAACACCTTGTACGAATAATGATGGTAGGTGACTGCGGAAGTTCAATATGTGGCGTATGTTAAGAGTGACCAGTTAATACGCACATTAGCCACAAAGTGTAGTTAAAGCTGTATGAACGGAATGTTTAGCCTTCTTCTGGCTGGCAGTAGCTACAGAGCGCTGCGCGAGGCGCCTTGTATGATTGTGAGAAGGATTATGGTTTATAAATGCGTTGGAAATTACGTATTGCACTGTCTGGAGGTGGTTTTCTTGAATCGCTGAGGGCGAAGGCAGGAACATCGTCTCCCCAAACCGGCAATGCGTAGCGAAGCGTCAACTGAATTAATATTGTTATAATAAGTTTGGTATTCTATAAGTAGAAATTTACGACTGATCGGCGGAACTCTCAACTACCCACCTTGGCCTCAGTAACGTTGGAAACATCGCACGAGCAGTGTGCTTCCTGCGATCCTTCATCACCGTAACGCACTTCTCCCACCCTAGCCATTTCATGTTGGTTCATGTGCTCTTCATTCAGTTAAAGTCCGAAGTATGCATCGACGTTGTTCCTATATTCCGACTCAGAATGCCATAAATGCTGGGCATTTTGAACTTTATTGGAATGTGCTATATTGATAATTGAGTTTCAGTACAACCGGACATGGCATTTTGATACTTTTTCTGTCACTAATCGGTACTAGAATCGTTGCGCAATAAATGCCCTAATATCATCGACAACAAATCGTCTAGTCCAGAATTGTAAAATTCTTGGAAGGACACAAACCAGAAACTGGAAAGCTATCCTTTCATTAACCGGAAAGCAAATAATTAAATTAATTACTTGCGGTTTTCCATGAGGCTGTGTAATACAGCATTATTGCTACGTGTAAAGAATAATTGAATAATGCGAATAAAAATTCGTGGTACTAAGGAGAAAACAACTCATTACTATGCTATAATTGTGTATATTTTGAAAGAAATGTCGACATGATTCTTTCCAAAATCAGTTTAAATTATTATTATTACCATCATCATCATTATAATCATCGTCTCTTAAATTAACGATTAAAGATGCTAAAGTCCGAAGTATGCATCGACGTTGTTCCTATATTCCGACTCAGACTGTATCCACCTATTTTTTGTCACTTTTACACTCTAATTAATGTATTATTCACAATGCGACTTTATCCATAACATATACAGTGCAGATAATAGTTTTAGAAGTGTGCTAGTGCAATTGTGACGACAAAAAAACAGTGTAGTATGGAGGAGGTGAGCCAGTAATAATATGACACGAGGGAATAAGTTTACTTCAAAATACGTTATTATTTTTAAATCGTTTAAATAAATAAATAATCTAAGAGCATGTATATAACACAAAAAATAATGTTGTAAATTAACGCCTCAGAGGCCAGATTACTAAGCTGGATTGAAAATACGTAATTTACAATTATGTTTTGAGAATCGTGAGAGCATTTACGGTATCGGCGCTAGTTAGAAGCGAGATAGGAATAGGACCAAAAGCGACCGCTCCCCGAGACACCAACCAGAGTGGAGTCTCCACGAGGGATGCAGGGCAAGCGAGAGCGTGTCTTTGGCGAGGGCATGGGGGGGCGGGGTCCCTGGGCGTGGTGCACGCGGGAGATTGCGACTGTCCTAGAGAATGGGGCCGTCAGCCTCGCCGAGCTCCGCGAACGAGCGCCCACGACCCACGGGCTCTCCAGCAGAAGCAGCGGGAGTCGCCGGCACTCAACAATTTGCCAGCCCTTTAGTGGGGACGCGAAAAAATCTCACGAGTGGTGAAGATGGTGCGGTGAGACTTGGATTGCAGAACTACATTAAAAATTGCAATTCTGAAATTATTCTTGGAAATGGCAGTATTTTGGGTCTTTATTATATCAGAAACGTGTCAACGAATGTTATAAAGTAAATAGTTCTTTAAACATGATTTATTATAAGGTGCGGCATACGTATCAAATATGTCTTGTGTGAGAGAGAAGTATAATCTGTGCTAATTTACTTGAGCTCCACAATCCCTATCCCTTTTACTTTCTTGCTGTTACTGCGTAAGAAGAGACTATGATAATCATGCTCCGGAAAACGAATGATTTTCGACAGAAAAACTCTCATTGCCGGGCCCTGATAAAGAAAAAGTGGATAAATCTTGTTCCTATATGTAGAAAATCACTTCCTCTAATCACTAAATCACTCTTTCGTTTGTCTGTCTGTCTGTCTGTCTGTCTGTCTGTCTGTCTGTCTGTCTCTCTCTCTCTCTCTCTCTCTCTCTCTCTCTCTCTCTCTCTCTCTCTCTCTCTCTCTCTCTGCGTGTCTCTGACTCCGTCTCTGACTGTCAACAACGTCCGCGGCTGAACCATAAGCAGGATTTTTACCAAATTAGGTATTCCCCAATCAATTTGACTGATATTGCGGCCCCTTGAATTTGAAACGAATATTTTTTTTTTTGAGTTACTGTATATGAAGCCTCAATAATATTTCCAAAATTTTATGAAAAATGACTTCAATTTTTTTCTTACAATATTTACCTATGATAGAGGAAAAGACGCTACAAGAAATGGCGTAGGTCGCATTTTCGTTTAACTCTTTAAGGGCCGGTTTCACCAAACGAAGAGTAAGAGTTTACTCTGGAGTAAATCACGTTTACACGAGAGTATCTTCTGGGAGCGTTTCACCAACACTTTACTCGAGTGTAAATCGCATAGACGAGAGTAAATTCGAGAGTAACTTTACACGGCAAAGATCCGTCGAGTAAAATGCGGAGTAAGCTTAGTTTTCAACGTGCGTGTACCTGCGACGTGTTGTTATGGCTCGACGATTGCGAATGATGGTATTTGAAGATGATTCCGGCGATGATTCGGAATATTATCCTGTAATGCGAAGACAAAGATAGGTGTAGGAGAGAATGGATTGGTTTCCCAATTATGACGATCGAGTTTTAGTGACGAGGTTATGTTTGACCAAATTATCAGCTCTTCTATTTTGAAGAATTGAAGCGAAATAATTTGCATACTAAAAAATAAATATAAAAAAAATATTCAAGTAGTAGAATTATTTCATTAACTATTATTTCTGAATTGTAGGTACCCATTTACAGGCAATCAGTCCAGAATCAAAATCAAAATAGGATATTCTATTAAAAATCATTTAAATCGTGCAAGTACGTATTTTATTTGTGAATTAAAACTCATCGGGTATATTATGAACTGTGGAGGACTTTGTAAATTTATTTTTCACCGATGTGGATTCGAAATAAAGTATATATGTGACAAGAAAAGGAAAAATAAGAACAATAAGTACTTATTTATTTAATCAAAAACAGTAATAAATGGTAATAATAATAATAATAATAATAATAATAATAATAATAATAATAATAATAATAATAATAATAATAATAATAATAAGAGAACGTATGGGGGAGATCATCTGCGTACGTTTTCTTGAGTTCCAGAATCCCTTCCCAACGTTTTAACTATAACTAATAGTTGAAAGATGAATAAAAGTTAAAAAATAAAACAAACAAATATTTCTTTTAAAAGCGCAAAGTTAACAACATTTGAAAAACTAGACATTTTCGTCGTAGTTGGTAAAAATATACATTCGAAAACCTAGACTAAGTAATATTAAGAAATAAAGATACAAAAACTAAGAAATAAGCTACGCTATCTCAAATAACCACACAAAACTAAGAGCAAGACGACGCAAAGAACTTCCAAATCTGAAATGAAAGGAAATAACCAGAGGTTCCCGTTGGTCCGCAATGGTTCACAGTGTTACTCTCGTTCACGGCCTCTTGAATCACTGTCTACTGTGCATGAAAAATTGCGTGTTCAGCAGGTACGCGGAGTAAATTGGGGAGTATGTACTCTAGAGTAACATAACCCTCCAGAAGCGTGGTGAAACGCTTATATTTTACTCGAGAGTAACTATCGTGGAGTAATACTTACTCTCGAGTAACTACTCTTCCCTTTACTCGGCTGTTGGCGAAACCGGCCCTAAGGGCCGGTTTCACCAAACGAAGAGTAAGAGTTTACTCTGGAGTAAATCACGTTTACACGAGAGTATCTTCTGGGAGCGTTTCACCAACACTTTACTCGAGTGTAAATCGCATACACGAGAGTAAATTCGAGAGTAATTTTACACGGCGAAGATCCGTCGAGTAAAATGCGGAGTAAGCTTAGTTTTCAACGTGCGTGTACCTGCGACGTGTTGTTATGGCTCGACGATTGCGAATGATGGTATTTGAAGATGATTCCGGCGATGATTCGGAATATTATCCTGTAATGCGAAGACAAAGATAGGTGTAGGAGAGAATGGATTGGTTTCCCAATTATGACGATCGAGATTTTGTGACGAGGTTATGTTTGACCAAATTATCAGCTCTTCTATTTTGAAGCGAAATCATTTGCATACTAATAAATAAATATAAAAAATATATTCAAGTAGTAGAATTATTTCATAAACTATTATTTCTGAATTGTAGGTACCCATTTACAGGCAATCAGTCCAGAATCAAAATCAAAATAGGATATTCTATTAAAAATCATTTAGATCGTGCAAGTACGTATTTTATTTGTGAAGTAAAACTCATCGGGTACATAATGAACAGTGGAGGACTTTGTAAATTTATTTTTCACCGATGTGGATTCGAAATAAAGTAAATATATGACAAGAAAAGGAAAAATAAGAACAATAAGTACTTATTTATTTAATCAAAAACAGTAATAAACGGTAATAATAATAAGAGAACGTATGGGGGAGATCATCTGCGTACGTTTTCTTGAGTTCCGGAATCCCTTCCCAACGTTTTAACTATAACTAATAGTTGAAAGATGAATAAAAGTTAAAAAATAAAACAAATATTTCTTTTAAAAGCGCGAGGTTAACAACATTTGAAAAACTAGACATTTTCGTCCTAGTTGGTAATAATATACATTCGAAAACCTAGACTAAGTAATATTAAGAAATAAAGATACAAAAACTAAGAAATAAGCTACGCTATCTCAAATAACCACAACACAAAACTAAGAGCAAGACGACGCAAAGAACTTCCAAATCTGAAATGTAAGGAAATAACCAGAGGTTCCCGTTGGTCCGCAATGGTTCACAGTGTTACTCTCGTTCACGGCCTCTTGAATCACTCTCTACTGTGTATGAAAAATTGCGTGTTCAGCAGGTACGCGGAGTAAATTGGGGAGTATGTACTCTAGAGTAACATAACCCTCCAGAAGCATGGTGAAACGCTTATATTTTACTCGAGAGTAACTATCGTGGAGTAATGCTTACTCTCGAGTAACTACTCTTCACTTTACTCGGCTGTTGGTGAAACCGGCCCTTAATGAAGATAATTCTGATAAAATTCCCGATGTTGCTTCAATTTTTTGGATTATTTTTGTCAAGATTGATCATCCAATTAGTAAACATTTCGTCGTAATTAATAATAGAATTAACTTTCTTCTCAACTTAGTCTTTCAGGACTTTCGTCTTTTGTTTTACTGAGTTATTTTGTCTTCTGTATTACATCTGCACTCTTGCTCATTACCTCCGATTATCTGTTAACATTGCTGAATGGCAACCTTATCACTGATACGGATTTTTAATGTATGTAATTTATATTATTGATTTGTTATTATTCAAGCACTTGTTAAGTGCATGCCCCCACTGCCTGATACCACAGAGCGTGTTTTTCCACAATGCACTGGCCATTGTCAAATTTTGAAACTTATCTCACTATAGTTGAATTCGTAGGTTGTATTTCCGTTTGCTAAAATGCGTCGTTTGTCTTGCATGTCAGAGTAGATGAAGAGTGGTATTATTTATTTTACAAGACGACGCTTTGAATGAAGTGGGAGAAATTTCACATAGAGCTAGTATTCATTTCATTTCAATAAAATGGTGTAAATAAGATTACTCCATTGTGTCTGGTAATAGATGTTATATCCGCCCACTATACAACCATAGATTTTTCCATAATTTCAATTTCCAAACTTTCATAACTTCTTCGTGGTTGTGAAGATGAAAACAGAAAATATTCCGCAAGGGTTAGTTCTTACTTAAAAAGTTTATACGTTATTCTTGGCCCGGATCTTCTGGCAGTATTTTATGAGTTTACAGCAGTTTTGTGAAACACTTTTCCTGTATTTTTGTAAACTTTTCATTAAGTAATTATTACATGTGAACGTTTCGGTCCTGATTTTGATCTTCCACCAGGGATAGTACATTTTTGTGCTCTTGAAAACATCAAATGAGTTGACTTCTCCTCATTTCCTCGCCGTGAACGATGACTCACGAATTGGGGGTTATTACTCTCTTTTGCTTTGCAAATCGAGGTGAACGAAGCAATGCGTTTTAATGTGAAAGAATGTGTCATACAGTACGTAGATTTGTGTACATTTACAACATTACAGATGTATAGGCACTATATCGAAAGAAAAAATAACGATTTTTATTTTTTACTAGCTGACCCGGCGAACTCTGTTCCGCCTTAACAGAGAACTCCGTTCCGCCCAAACATACGAAAACCCGCGAAATCACGCGAAAACGTGCGAAATCACGCGAAAACATGCGAAATCACGCGAAGACGTGCGAAAACGTGCAGAAACGTGCGTTCTCACACAGGAACGCTGTCGAACGGGATAAACAGTATCCTATGTCCGTCTCCTGGCTCCAAGCTTCCTGCTCACCAAATCGGTACAGCCGTTCTTGAGTTATAAATAGTGTAACTAACACGACTATATATAGATATAACGGCGAACGAAAGGCGGTTTTCATTATCGCCTTCTGTTATTAGTGCGGCGTTACAGCAATGGGTTATAACAGGCAACAATGACCGCTAACATGCGAAATCACGCGAAAACGTGCGAAAACGTGCAAAAACGTGCGTTCTCACACAGGAACGCTGTCGAACGGGATAAACAGTATCCTATGTCCGTCTCCTGGCTCTAAGCTTCCTGGTCACCAATTTTCAGCCAAATCGGTACAACCGTTCTTGAGTTATAAATAGTGTAACTAACACGACTTTCTTTTATATATATACTAGCTGACCCGGCGAACTCTGTTCCGCCTTAACAGCCGATCCCATCTTTTTCTCGCGTCGCACTCACTGTGAGAAACTGTACTATCCTTGTTGCACTCGTGATAATAAAGCAATTGCAGATTTGTGTTTTTCTCTCAAACAAAGAAGAATTTAAATAAAACGCACTGATATTAAATAGATAATTAAAAAATATATTACGTAGCAGAGCGTTTTTTTAATTGTTTCTTGTTTAAGAGAGAAATACAAAGCTGTAATCATAGGGACCGGCTGTTAAAGGCAATAAATAAGCAGATTTTGGAATTTATTAAATTAAATTGTTTATTAGAAAATACAAATAAAAAAATTAAGTAGATTAATCATTTATTATTGTTCCTGTATTTTGGTGCATAGGTTGCACTCATAAGTTAAGCACCTTCACGCGAAAACATGCGAAATCACGCGAAAACGTGCGTTCTCACACAGAAACGCTGTCGAACGGGATAAACAGTATCCTATGTCCATCTCCTGGCTTTAAGCTTCCTGCTCACCAATTTTCAGCCAAATCGGTACAGCCGTTCTTGAGTTATAAATAGTGTAACTAACACGACTTTCTTTTATATATATAGATATAGATATAGATTTCATTACAATAAGTATTTCATTTCACATGTATTCAACAAATAGATCGGGTCGTCACTGCCAAGTAACACAAATTCCTCTGAAATAAATCGCTTTGTTTTCTTGATTTGGAGCTTTTTGCAGTCGCTCCATAATCTTATCCTGTCGGACTATGGTAATTATATGTAATGTAGTGTAATTTCTTTCTCCACGTTCTCCACAACTTAGTATCGAATATCACCCTTAGTATCGAAAATCACCCTTTTTGGGCGTTAGAGAAAAGGCGTGAAACTGAGAATGTTACCTGTCTCACCGCTCTCCAGCCGAGCTGAAAATTGTGCAGAGCCCTAGAAATGCTATTGAACTGCCTTTTTCAAAAGAGAAAGGACGGGACCGAGAACACGATTTTTAGAAAGGAAATTTCAAACTCCAGGTCTATCATTTGTGAGAAGAGTTCTCCGAAAAGATGTAAATGACCTGCTTTCGCGAATATTTTTGCACTGACAATACAAGGCTTGTCCTCGTTCCAGGTACTCTTCTAATAGAAGAAACGTGCCGGGTTGTTGTACGGAGAGGGTTGTCATGATACCTGCCTTGCTTTAGTTTCTCTGCAAGCAGCTTAGCGAAGTTAATTTTAACTCGAGTTTCCAGCATGCTTCGTCTTGTTCTTCGGCTCACTTCCCTGCAATAAACGTCAAAATTACAAAAAATAATATTTCATTG
>BLKR01015466.1:0-69620 GCA_011170035.1 Teleogryllus occipitalis
CGAATTCAGTCGCTGTCTGGAGGAGAATTCTAGCGGCCGGCTGCTCTGATCGCTAGTTTTCCGTGGTTTCTCCGATCAACAACAGACGAATGCCGGAGCAGTACCTTGACAAACGGGCCATGGACCGCGCGCGATCTTTTCTTCCTCTTCCTCGTCTTATCGTCTCCCCTTACACACACACACACACACACACACACACACACACACACACACACACTAACATGCACCGCACTACCACATATTTCGGGAGATCAGTCGGGAGCCTAGAGCTTGTCCCGGCTGGGGCGGTGCCTCGCTGGTGGGAGAGTCCTGATTAAGGGAAACCGCGCTAGTCGTCGGTAGGTCGGCGCCGGATCTCGCCATCGAGCGGGGGAAGATCACCGCCATATCCCGAAGAAAAACAATCACTACACTTACGGGACTAATGACCGAAGCTGTTGACGTGCCCGGAATCACTAACCAACCAAGCAGTTGTAGAAAAGAATGTTTGGGAAGCGCGTGGGATGCAACGTACCGAGAACCCGCGGAGAACTCAAAGATTGCAGAAGCCGAGATGGATGCGTCAAAAAAAAATCAAATAAAGTGACCATTGGGTTTGTAACAACCACATTGAGTCATTAGTAAGCCGACCTGGATGGTCAGGTGGTTAAAGCGTGTGCTGACTCAGCTACTCGGTCGGAAGGGTCGCGGGTTCGAGTCCCGCCATGGGCGTGGTTGTTTACCTTGTCTTTCATGTAGGTATCTTGTGAGTCTGCTGACTACAGACTGCGGAGCCCGCCAGTGTGTCAGGCGTAAAAGTTTAACTTGTGTCCCCATGAGGGACATAGTGAGTAGCCAAAGCGGATAGTCGAGAATCGATATACTCTGAAGCTAGAAAAAGCCTCAGGAAGAAAAAAGTCGTAAGTAAAATCTGAGGATCATGCATCTCTTTTCCGTCTGTGTTTCAACTTTCTATGCTCGTAAATCAATTTTCCGTCTAGTCTTCAATATTACGATGCAATTCAACTCAATTTTTCTAAAAAAAATTGCCTTTATAGAAAATACGTACGATTTTAAGTAAGACACTTGAATGAATGTTATAAAAAGATCTGAAAAAAAGTACTAAAATTCCCACATTAATTTATTTCACCTTTCATAATTTCCAAGCATCTGAATAACATAAATCGATTTTGGAGAAAAAAAACGCGAAAACGGACATTCATGTCGTATTTCTCTTATAACACACAAAGTACAATGGTCACCCATGTAACCATAGGAGGATCTATCGACTTTTCGCCAGACGCGAAATATTTTCTTCTTTTTTATTTAACTTTTTAGAGAATGTTTATAAGGTCAACTTCTTCAGACCTCTCAAATCTCCCAAATGTTTTCCCACGTCCAACCACTGAAATAAACGACTCCGCCCGCAGCCCCCACAGCGTTAAAAAGTGAAGAAAAAAATTCGTGTCCATGTATCGGGCAGTGGTTTTTAAATTTTTATAAACATATTTATTGGTTTTCAGATGGAATACGTCATTGAGTATTAGATACTTTACACATATTTTCAGGCTTATGATGGTTAAAAATATAAGCTAACTTAATATAAATAGCGAAGAGGATACTGTAGGGTAAAACCTCGGGTTTATACTTCTGGCTTGGCTATGATATCTAGAAAGACCTCAAAAGGGAATGTATTTTTTTATTGGCGTGAAAGTTGGGTTTTTCGCTAATTGAAATAGGATGTTGTTGTTTTTCTGTCAGGTTTCTGTAGAAATTGTGTTGCATTTAGGCTGTTTGGTGTATTATTATATCGAACTTCAATTCGAAATGGAGTCGATAGTTATTTATGAACTAAAGAGCATTTATGATTACTCTGAAATATTTATTTTGAATGCCTTGGACTTTATTGGTGTTTGTGCTACAATTAACCATATTGGACATGCGTAGAATATTAGTGGTCAGTCAGAAATGCCTGCATTACTTTAATGTAAATTTACGTTATAGTAATTATCACGAAGGCACATTAAATTTAATGTACACGTGTACATTTTGATGCAAAAGTCAAAGTTGCGTCGTTTTATCTGGAAAGAATGAATGAAAGATCATCGAGGACTGGTGATTAAGAACATATGATATGAATGAAAATGAGAGGGAGGGGCAACGGAAGAGCCTGTATATTAAATCTACATCGATTTTAACTTAGTCATTTCGTTCAGTGTAAAAATACATTAAACTCGTTTTAATGTACAGGTACATTAAGTTTCATGTACATTAATACATGATTCTACATTAAATTAATGACATTTCTGACAACGTGATGTTACACATCCTTGTAGAGTTTGTATATAACAGGGTGATTAGTGGCATTGTCCTAGTGTGTGTATACGCGAGGGATTTGTGTTTGTTGAGGAGGTGAAAGGCGACGCGTGACCGCTGACCGCCGCGGCGTTGGGCGCGGGTGGGTCGCGTTGCGATGCGCCGCCGCGCGGGCGCTGCCGACGACGAAAGTGGAAGCGAGAAAGCTGCTGCTGCGCGCCCTGGCCCCGCCCCCCCCCCGCGCCCCAGGCGTGCCCCCGACGCCCCCACCGCTCCACTTTCGTCAAGCGCGCTGCTACAGCAGCAGTAACAAAAGCGGCGACGGTGGTGTTGGTGACGGCGGCGGTGTTGGTGACGGCGGTGTTGGTGACGGCGGTGGTGGTGACGGCGGTGGTGGTGGTGGTGACGGCGGGGATGGTGGTTGTGGTGTTTGTGATGGTTGTGTTGGTGGTTGTGACGGCTGTGGTGATTAAGAACATGGTGACGGCGGTGGGAGTGGTGACGGCGGCGGTGATGGTGACGGCGGTAGTGGTGGCGATAGAGGCAGTTGACGGGCGGTACATACTCGTACTATAGAAGCGGTTACGACAGATGCGGTGGCGACAGCGATGGCAGGAATGATGGTGGTGGAGGCTTGAAAGACGGAGGCGGTGACAGCGGCGCTAGCAAGTGGCAGTAGTGGCGGCAGTAGAAGCCGTGGTAGTGCATGGATGGTTGTGGCAGTTGCGGTAACAGAGGAGACTAGGAGGCGGTGGCGGAGATAGTAGAGGCGGAGGTTGATGCTGCGGTGTTGGAAGTGTCAATGGCAATGTTAGTACAGGCGAGGTGGTGGCTGAAATGATGGCGTACGCCAAGGTAGTGTTTTTAATTAATTTTATTTATTATTTATTTATTTTTATTTATTTATTATTTATTTATTGTTTATTTATTTATCTGTTTATATAGTTATTTATTTAAATGCCTATGCGGGGCATACGGGGGGTTCATAGAGTTCAATCTGCGCATGTTTTCTTGAGCCCGTGCTGTGGTGGCGGCGGGGCTGGTGGACGTGTTGGTGATGGAGGCGGGCGTAGTGGCGATGGTGGCGCGGAGGTCGGTGACCTGGCGGCGGGCGGGCGGGCGGGCGCCCGAGGGAAAGCGGCGGCCCGCGACGCCCTGCCCTGCGACGCTCCCGGCGGCGCACAGCGGCACGGCGCCCCGATCCACGCGGCCGCGCAGTCATTGCACCGTCACACGGAATGCAACAGCGTTATTATTATTATTTTTTTTATCTAGGGCTTTTATCCAGCCAACAGCCGGTTACCCTTTACGCCCCGATGGGACGCATATTCGACCATACACTAGACACCAACACACTTGCGGGCTCCTCTGATCTGGGGTCAGCAGACCGCGAGGCCCTCCGCGACAACACATACAAACAAAGTCAAGGGACGAACAGCCATGCCCAAGGCGGGACTCGAACCCGCGACCCTTCGGACCGAAGCGCTGAGTCGGTACGCGCTCTTAGCCACCTCGGCCATCCAGGTCGGCTATTATTATTATTATTTGCTGATTTATTTATTTCTCCAGAACGGACTGGACTAGGTCCAAATCGTGCAGTAGACGAAGAAGAAGATTAATTTATTTCATCTCGTTCGCCACTGTTGGGATTAGTTACGGGTGTAGTTTTCCAACATTATTCTTTCAGTAAATTGCGCGATTGTCATAATTGTGATTTTATGAACCGAAACGTTAATTAGAATTATCACGGCGAAGTGTTAAAGCAATCGGCAGCGCCATGCATCTTTGGCGCATGCGCAGTTCGAGTTTCGTCTCACTTTAGTACATCTGGGCATGCGCAGAAAATCATGGTTGCAGTTCTCTGTTGTGCAGTATTCCTTGCTTAAACTCCTTATTAATTGAATTGTGGCTATTCGATTGGTGTTATATTCACTGCGATTATGTTTTGATGGGGATCTCTTCTTGAAATCAAATAGAATTGAATTATTATAGTAATGTTTATTTTAGTTATTAATGCATTATTTTAATCACTCGCCTCTCATGAGTCGATAGAAAAATTAAAAGGTATATTACAAAGAACGAATGTTTGAATCTAATAATGTTTAATTAGAAGGAACAGAAAAATATCGAAACGAAATAAAACAAAACGAAAAATGAGTTAATGTCCAAGCAATATTACGTGGCAAATTTAAATCCATTTAAACTATTTTCTTTACATTTATTTGGAACATACATAAGTTAAATTATTGACGAGAGATGAATAATAAAAAAGTACTGTTTTAGAGTTCTCTGAAATTTGATAATACGTTATCAAAAAAATGCGATGGGAGCGGTCAAAAATATCTATATTATTTCTTTCGAAATTAATTAAAAAATGTGTACGAATATCACTTGGAATACTGTAGAATACAAAGTTTTCAAAATAATGTTTGTCGTTTGTCCAGATAGACTGGATGTTACGCCCCCTGTTCACTAAGCAGGCCGCCCCCACTCTCCCGTCCAAAGAGACCCCCCTCCCACACACACGAGCGACAAAACAAAAGAAGCGGCGCGTGGATGAAGTGGGGACACGGGTCGGTTACGAGTTCTCTGGTTGGGATGTGATTACGGAATAGAATAGAGATGTGACATGTCTACCGTGGGAACCTGTTTAGTGCTGACACCGCAAAGCCTCTATATTTTATTAAAATTATATTATTTTTATGTAAGGTAATGTGCGGTTTTGGTCTTCTTCTTCTTCCTCTTATTATTATTATTATTATTATTATTATTATTATTATTAATATTATTATTATTACTTTGGACATGAAAGTACTTCGCACATTACACATTTCTTTCATATCTGACAGCGTTATGTCATTAGCATGTGAAATACTTTGATCTTTATACGTGTATTTATTCTATCAACTCAAGAACTCGGAACATAAACTATAGTATCAACGATGAGATTGGTTGAATAGCACGGTGATGATGCGAATACGGAAAGAAGGCTCAATACGCAGTTCACCTTGCCAAGCTTTTTCGCATCCATAATTGGTTTCTTCAACAATCCTCCCTTACATGACAATGGAAGAGCGTTGTCATAGATGGTAATTTATGTGCAATGATGCGAGGATCGTGCTGCTGGACTTCCGCAGTGAGGGAATACCGCATAGAGAACGTAAATATGCCGTTCACCTTGTCAGTATTTTCGTGACGGAGTTAGGTTTGTGTGGTTGGTTATCTGGACGTAATCGATTTCACTGGGACCTTGGATGGTCCCGCAAACGAGCGAGCACCAAAACAAAAGGTAGGCGGTAACATGTGCCACAGCGATCAGCGTTCACATCTTTCAAGAGGAACAAGAAAGCAGGAAAATATCTTATGCAAAACAGAATGTGCGTCCACCCAAATTGTGAGATATTACCATTAGGAAGGGTTTATTATTTATTTCAATAACTTTGATAAACTAAAATACCTGAAAAGCAAATCCAAGCCTGAAAGGTCAGGAACTAAAATTTGGTTATGGAATAATTGAATTGTTTTCCAAAATGTTGATGAGACAGGAAGTCATGAGACCAAGTAGTTTAAAATGCTGGAATTCACGTTATAGTTTAGTTTCTGTAAGTGGATTCACTCGTTCAATTTACACTCAACCTTGACCACATTCCATTCAATTGGAGGACGACACTATAAAGATAATATGGAGGTTTAGATGTTGGGTACTTCCGGAATGAGATGTTTCATTGATGCGCAACTGACGAACTGGAAAGGAAGTAGTTCACCTTGTTAGAATTTATTACGTGCGGGGAGACCTTTGCTGACCTACTCCTGTACATCCGAAACTTCAGGGTCAGCCAAGAGTGGGCAGTTTCAAATCGAACGAAGATAGCGAAATCCCACTTTCTGGGTGATATGTGAAAGGACTGAACGAACGAGAAAAACATCTTGTACAGCGATAACCCTGATAAGATGAGTCTCCTTCACTTTCACAGATTCGAGTTTAAAGTGACTCACTCAAAACCTGCATCCAAAGACACATACAAACGGAGTTCTGAATTTTGTTTGACAAAGTACATACGTCATAGTGATCACGTATATATTTCTATAAACCATAAACCAAGGGCGCCATAACCAAGGCCGGCCCTTCTGACATTCCCAATTCGCAGTACTGCCGGAGTCTTATCATAGTGTGGGGCACCACCCATCGCTTGGCCTTCAGGGGAGAAAAGGTTAGGAAGGAAGGATCGCTTGAGGACCCTACTGCCCCAGTATTCGACTGGATTAGGCAAGTGACACTGATATCAAAACAAAACATCCTTATGTCAAAATGATTATCAATGTTTTATTATTAGACTGAATAATACAAAACTAAAGCATACAAAACATTTTTCTACGATAACTAAAAAAACTTATTTTGTATTAATAATTGTTATATATTTCGTTATTATGGCACTCTTCTGTTCAAAAATAGAACACAAGCAAGGAAAACACATCGATAATAAAAAGAACATGTTTCAATAAGACGTTACAACTTTTGGTGTTTTGAACACTTCCACATCACCGTTACATCGCACTTAACTGCACTTAACGCATTGCACTTAACGCATTGCACTTAACTGATTGAATATAATCACGAAACTGACCAATTAAGAGCAATCTTTTTGTTGGATGCTCATCAAGGTAGAGACTCCTTTCCTCTTGGCCAATTACAATATGTACACTCTGATATTTTTTGCATTTTACAAGCATATACTTTAGCATCAGAACTCCTTGAAAAGGCAAGAAAATAGTTATTTTTTAAAACACGGATACCATGAGCGTTGGGGACCGTGACATTTTTCTTTCTACATTGTTGAAAGAAAATTAAGTCAATATCGTGAAGCGTTTAGAAGTGATACGACGAGATCATAGTCATTGAAACGCCATGCAGATAAGAACAAATTAGGCGTTCAGGTATACATATTAGTATCAGACATTTTCAATACATATTTATTTATTGGGATTGAGTATCTACTGATTAGGTCATTGAAGCACACGACAGATGATCTAATAAGTAAATTGTGGTAATGATGGGGTGAATGACGATAGGAGAAATGGTGGATTGAGAGGCAGGTAAAACGGGCCAACTCGTAGAAACCCTGTCGATAGTTTAATTTGATTCCCACAAAATAACACTGATTGGCCGGGGATCGAGCCTAGGCCCCAGCGGTGGGAGGCGTATGCATTAAGCATTACGTCACCGGACTCATGACGCCCCCGTCTATTAACCACTGTCGTATTCAAATTCTGCCGGAAAGGCTGTCGACTGTGTTGTATGCCACTTCATGGACTCTCTCGCGCGCCCACCGGGAGCGGTCGCTCAGTGCATCAACTGATGTCATTACAGCGCCTCTGACCGGGAGGTCCTAGGTTACACTCCCCTCGGCGGCAGGATTTTCGACTCTAGCTTTTCAGCTAGGTCGAATTCAGTCGCTGTCTTGAGGAGAATTCTAGTGGCCGACTTCTGTGATCGGTAGTTTTCCGTGGTTTCTCCGATCAACACCAGGCGAATAGTACCTACCCTACCGAAGCAGTACCTACCCTACCAAACGGGCCACGGACCGCGCGCGATCAGTCCTTCCCCTTCCTTGTCCTCTCCTCTCCCCTTACACACACACACTTACACTAACATGCACTACACTACCACATATTCCGGAAGACCGGTCGGGAGCTTAGAGCTTGTCCCGGCTGGGGCGGTGCCCCGCTGGTGGAAGAGTCCTGGTTAGGAGGAAACCCCACTAGCCGACGGTAGGTCGGCGCCGGATCTCGCCATCCAGCGGGGGAAGATTACCGCCATTTCCTGAGAAAACATGCACTACAATAACGGGAATAATGACCAAAAACAATTGACGTGCCCGCAAACACGAATCAATCTCGGGCGCCTCTAGGAACAAATAGAACGGTAGGACGGAGCGGGAAGGCGGGTCGTTCTGACAGCTGAACGCGAGGAATGCGCCAGGATGAATGGAGCCAAGAAGAGCACGTGACTTTTCCGCGGCGGCGATTCGCGCCCGGATCAGCGCCAGTGTCGGGTCGAGCAGGATGCGAACCGGGGCCTACATAGCACGATGACTGCGGAATATCCGTTTCCAGAACTGATTCAAATTGCCTTTTGAACTTTGAAAGTCAGCGGCGTCACAATGTAAGTCGTGTGTGATATTCTGTTCTTGGGAAATCATAAGCGCATTCCCTTCAGGAAAGAAAATTGATGAGCATCATTTTTGACAAAACGTTCTATGCACGCATCGCGCGTTCTCTGATATGTTACACATTACACGTGTAAGTAAACGTACGGCAACGAAATTTCAGCATGTAAATGTGAAGAATGCATTCTATCATAAGGCATTGTCTTATTTACTTCAGACATTTTAGATTGCAAATAAATATTTCATAAATAATTTCAAAAGGACGGTGATATATTTTTTTTACATTTTCTGTTTATATTTAGTACACGGCAAACACTTACAGCACAGGTTACACAGGAACTATGCAACGAAACTCAGCGATTAGTTTTAGAACATCCAGGCAATGACAAAACTGATACGGATGCCTCTTTCATCGATTGTCGATCATTCTTTTACTTTAAAGCTCTCATCCATAACAGTGCTAAGCGTGTTGTGGTAAGCTTTCGATACGTTCACGTAAATTGGCTGTTCGTTTGTTCGTAGCTAGGGTGTGTCTGCCTAGTGACCGTGCTTCCGTTTTCCGGAGTACTTTTCCCTCATGTTCCACCTCCTAGCCACATGTTGACCTAAGCAGACGTGTACAGCAAAGAATCAAAGCAGACCCAGGGTTTTCAAGAAACTCCATGTAATTTGAAATATGAAAACTTCGTTAAATTACCCAGAGGTGGTATTTTGGTACCTTTTATTTATAGCACGCGAGATACTCTATGATTACTTTTCTTTCACCTAACAGGACATCCTTTTTGTCGAAGAGACCTGCAAGTCTAATTAAATTTTTAATTTTCTTTACAATTTTTTTTCCAAAACTCATTTTTATTTGGACGAGGTAATTTAATTTTCGTATTTAAGTACTAGAATGTCCAGTTTTAATAACTCCTTACATAAATATTAGGCAGCTGCAAGAGCATGGGCTTCCCACTTGATTTTTGAGAACTCCCGTGATTCTGCGAATGATTGGGACTTATTGATTGTGACTTAGGCAAATAATCATAAGTGGAACTGGTATGGAAACATCTGAGGTGCCCTTTACGATTTGTTGAATATTTGAAATATAAAACATGAAGGTTAGGTTATGTTTTTTCCTTTTCTGTGATAAACAGTTTTAAAGCAGAGAAATCGTTATTCAAATGCGTGATTATTCTTTTTTGAAATTTAAGCAAACGTAATTGCATAATGTCTGCGACTAAAAAAGACACATTAAAAGTCCTCTACGTTGCATTTTTAGTTATTATTTTAAGGGATAAACTACAGCTGATCTGGATAGCCTAGGTAGCTAAGAACATGTACCGAAGTAGCGCTTCGGTCCGAAGGACCGTGGGTTCGAGTCCCACCTTGGTCATGGTTGTCCTTTGTCTATCGTGTATGTGTTGTCGCGGAGGTCCTCGCGTTCTGCTGACCCCAGATGAGAGGAGTCCACAAGTGTGTTGGTTTAGTGTATGGTCGTGTATATGTCCCATTGGGTCGTAAAGGACAACCAGCTGTCAGTTGGAAAAATGCCATAGAAAATAACTTTACCATAAAATATATAATAATATTAGTAAAATGGTAGGTACCTAACGCAATAAAATACAGAAAATAATATGAAAAAGTATATTTTTCTTTAAATAAAATCAACGTAACTTCAAATTAAAAAAGTGTTGTTTTGAGGGAGTTTCTTATTAATTTGTAACTTGATTTTCTCCAAAAAAATTTAGGCAATAAATAATATTGCAATTTTGGTTATTGCTTGTAATTAACTTTTTATAGATGAAAACTCCAAAAAATACCTATTTTCCACATTGGTTGATTAATCCATTCCGCCATTTCCTCAACCAAATAAGAATAAATAAAAGAGGTAATTTTCGTCAATATATTAGTTTAATTAAGATAGCCGGCTTTCGACGGCTTTGCCATCATCGACAGTCTCGCTGCTTTCGGCAAAAGTCGGTAGACTGTGCCGTGTGTAGAACGTCAACAACACCACATCAGAATTCCCACAATTCAAACAAATAAGTTTGTAGATTCTGCAATGGCTCCTACGCGTTGCGGCTGGCGATAAGAAATGAAGGAAATGTATTTTTTTGTGAATTATGAGTCATGTTGGGTCTTTCCTTCATTTAGTATTTTGGAATATTCGAAATTCAGGAGAATTCCAGAGTACACCATCCACCGTGCTCGGGGGTGCAAAATGCGATAGGTCCTGGCATCGCCATTTCACGTACATCGCTCTCGAAGCATACTGATATTCTTCTGCTCTGCAATGCTAAAAGTCTCAAAGCGTTCTCCGCAGTCGCTTCTTGCACCAGGTTCTTTTTCAGCGCAGCCGGCGCCGTCCGACGCTTTCTTCTCGAGGTCAAGGCCTTGCCTGCTGCGCTCTAATTCCCCGAGGGTGCCACCAACGCTTCTTTCCCCAACCACGCACGCGCACGAAAACATCGCCGGCTCCCGATGTGAAAACGCACGCACCTCCGTGAAACCCCCCTTCTTTGTCCGATTTTGACGCCGAAAAAATCGCCTTGGTGAGAGTCAGTCACCAAAAACAAGGTTCCTTTACCGCGTACATACAAATGCGTATACGCACGCTCCTCTATCACGTATGTAGTAGTAGGTTATAGACTATAATAGCAATAGACGATGCGCTTTCTGGATATCGCTGCCTAAAAAATTCATGTTATTCTTGTATGTGTGGGACTTTGGGTTTGATTTGAATTGTGCTCATTATGTGAATTCAATTCAATTTAATTTGAAGAAAATATATTCCAATATTAATTTTTTTTATTATTTACCTTATAATTCTATTTAATGTTATTCTGAGCATAGTCTTACTTTGTCTCAAGTAGATATTGATTCAAGTGTTACTTTCTCTCTAGATTCACGCTTCATTCATGTACTTATTCTATGAAGTATAAGCATATAATCTAGGATCCTTTATAATAATTTTAAAACAAACTTAAGAAGCACTTTAAAATAGAAGCTCTTAATGAAAAATGACTTGATACTAATATGTTTATTATTAGATCTTCAGATTGTTTACGTGCTTTTAATCCAAATCTATAGAGGAACCAAGAGTATAATGTATCATGACTAATTGTTGCTATTAATTGAAGAATATTAATTATAATCGCATGTTTGGAGATCTGTTTATTACTAGTATAGGTTAGTGTTGTGTATGATAGTTTCATTTGTAGATTTTTTACTTATTTTTAATGTGAAATAATGAATCAAGTTCATCGTATCCCCAATATAGTTGGTAAGTGAAAGAATCTTATTTCAAGGATAATAATTTTAAACACGATTAAAAGACTCACTCTTAATTTCTATAGACAACCTTTGAATGAAGTATGTATCTTACATTCTGAATTCTACAATTAACAATATCCAGATTTTTCCAAATTAATTTACCTCAAAAACAGAATCACAATGCAATATTTATAGCCTTTACGATCTTGCAGAACTTGGTATAACAGTTTTAATTTTAATATATGAAGTAAATGTTATCGAAAACTGATATATCACTACACTTTCCAAGACCATCGTTTATAATATAATGATATGTTATACCTTTTTTTCAGCATCAAGGGGGGTGACCTTTTCGGCTATCTGGCCGGGTACCCACTGTTTTCCTCATTAACCTTTACACACACATTAACCTTTTACACTACACACCTTGCGGACTCCTCGATCTGTGGCAGGAGATTCATATGAAAGATCTTTCGCAGCAACACACATACATGAAAGACAAGGCACCAAGAACCATGTCCACGGCGGGGCTCGAACCCGCGACCCTTCCGACAGAGTCGTTGAGTCGACACACGCTCTAGCTACCTCGACCATCCAGGTCGGCATATTTTCTTACACCTGTGGTGTTTACACTAGGTACATTCAAACTGTATACTTCCTAATTTAGTTACTTTTGGCACCGCACCAGCCCGGACTAGCTCTAAGCTCTCAACCGGTCTCCCGGAATACGTGGTAGTGTAGTGCGTGTTAGTGGATGTTAGTGTAAGGAAGGACAGATCGCGCGCGGTCCGTGGCCTGTTTGTTAGGGTACTGCTTCGGCATTCGCCTGGTGTTGATCGGAAAAAACACGGAAAACTACCGATCAGAGCAGCCGGCTGCTAGAATTCTCCTCCAGACAGTGACTGAATTCGACCTAGCTGAAAAGCTAGTGTCGAAAATCCTGCCGTCGTTAGGACTCGAACCTATGTCCTCCCGGTCAGAGGCGCTGAAGTGACATCAGTTGATGCACTGAGCTACCGCTCTGTGCTGTTAATTGCTCTCCGAACTGTTAGAGTAAAATCGATAAAAAGCTAATTAAATTATTTTGAAAACGTTTTCACTACTCATTATCTGCAAAGAAACGCGTTAAAGTTTATTGACCGAGACGTCATTGAAGTCTTGGAAAGTGGCTTGTGTTCTGCGAAGTGGAAGAGAGGAAATTGTGTGAGAAGGTCGAGAACGCCAACCATGAAATTCAAGGAACAACAAGGGAGACGAGTAATTTGCATTCGGCCTCTTTAACTACCTCTGGTTTAGTTTCGCACTATGAATCTGATGTTTTAAGTGTTGAATAATAATTTCCTTATTTCTCTGAATTATTAATAAAATGTGACAGAATATCAATTGTTTTCAATAAAACACGTTTTTTCACGTTTTAGAAAAGGATTGTTTGAACTGTTGTTAGAAGTATCATAGCCTTTCTTCTTTTACAAATATTTTAATGTCCTAAAAAATAGATTCAAATTCATAAGCTAAAATGTAACATTCAAAGTCTTAGTTTTGATCAGAAATTTTTTTTGGTAAATAATACATTTTCTTGTATAGTTTATTTCATGACACAACTGAGAAGTTTTGTTACCAAAAACAGTCGTAATGGTCAGTTGCACAACCTTTTATATCTGTTCTATTTTTACTTCTCCATGTCTTTCGTTGGCTTCGATAAAATTTACGAACCACTAAAGTGCTTCAAGCTGTTTGCTTGCCGACCTGGAATGGCAGGTCCACATTCTTCTGCACCAACCTAGCAGCAGAAACAACTTCCAGAAAACACTTAACTAAAAAGAGACATCCCTGATAACTGAGAATCCCCATCCCTTGTTTTACGAGACTGGGCTTGCCTTTGCAGGAAGTAACTCCAGGACCCATTTAAATCAATGCACTGGGTAAGGAAAGAGATTTTGATTAATAGAGCGCTGTAAATTGGCAGCGTGCTGTGCCAAAACAGGTTGAGTAGTGGACTGGTTTCGTAAAGATGATCTCTCATGAATTCTTCCGGTTCTAACTAGCCATTTCCATATTGAGCCACCTAATAGCTTGTCATTATTTACAGAATAGACGTTGTTTTGGTGAGTTGTCTTCGCATTCTGCAAAATATAAATAACACTCGTTGTTCCTACTATTGTAGGTCTCTCATTACTCTTATTGTCATTTATAGTTGTGTAAAATTATAGGGGTCTTATATTATTCTTACAAGATTAAAACATTAATCATTTTTAATTTTCAAAATACCTTTGCGTTTATTGTTCTTATTTCAGCAAAATACCAGATAATTATAATGAAGTAGCGAAGTAAAGAGGGTTCACATAGACATGAAGAGGAAAACGTAGATTGCAAACTCCATTCAGGCTTCAACCGGGATTTAGACTCCTATTTTTCCTCTTAAAGCTAAAATGTAACGGTTCGATGCCGGTTGAACTAGCCTTGAGAGTACTTGCTTTCTGCAATTTTCAGTTCAGAAATTCTCAACAACTTCTTCACAGTTCATCGTGATCTATTTATATTTTCTCAACTGTATCAAATATTGACCTTTAGAAATATTGCAAGATATAACAAAAACGTAATAGAGATGAAATGTATTAGAACTAACCTAAACTGGTATGAAAAAAATGAAAGCAAAATTAAATATATAAAGAGGAAAGCTATTATTAAAAAAATAAAGGAAAACGTAGGAGAAATTGAATTTTGTGAATTTACAGTGAGTAGAAGAATTATAAAAAGAGAGAAAATAGACAACACTAATAACCGTAGAATTAAGTGTAAATAAACCAAATCTTGAATAATACGATTTCGTTTATTGGGTATAAGGGAGTATATTTGTTAATTTATACAATGAACTAGTATCACAAGTATAAAAATAATTCCTCGTTTCTTCGTGAAAGAAGGCTATTATAGTAATTTATCTAAATGAACTATTACGAACATCGATGTAAACGTTAGTATAAATACAGTGAGAAGGTAGTTGGGAACAGGGAAGTTGGAAGGCAGAATAGTGAGAGGCAAGGTAGTCGGATTGCAGAGCTATTGGTAGGCAGAGCAAGTGAGAGGCAGACAAAGCAGAGGAGAGAGGCAGGGCACTGTGAATTAGGGTAGAGCTCGAGAAAGGCACCAAACCGTGTTCATTCAAAGCGGAGGGGGGGGGAGGCGTATGTATTCACGGTGGAGCGTACGAAGCAGCGAGGGGCGTGGCGGGCAAAGGTGCGTCCAAGCGGCCTCTCACTTGCTCCGCGCCTCACCGCTCCACGCCACCCCACTCCTCTCCTCTTCTCTCCGGGCCGCGCCCGCCGCGTGCCACTTTCCGAGAGCGCCAGCCACGAGGCGGGTCAGCGCGCCCGTCCCGTCCCGCCCCGCACCACCCCGCCACCGCGCCCCGCCCCGCTGACGCGCACCGCCCTTCCCCGTGCCGTCCAGTTCCGTCCAGTCCCGTCCAGTCCCATCCAGTCCCGTCCAGTCCCGTCCAGTTCCGTCCAGTCCCGACCAGTCCTGTCCAGCCCCGTCCAGTCCCGTCCCGTCCGGTCCCGTCCCGTCCAGTCCCGTCTAGTCCCGTCTAGTCCCGTCCAGTCCCGTCCAGTCCCGTCCAGTTCCGTCCCGTCCCGTCCCGTCCCGTCCAGTCCCGTCCAGTCCCGTCCAGTCCCGTCCAGTTCCGTCCAGTTCCATCCAGTTCCATTCAGTTCCATTCAGTTCCGTCCAGTTCCGTCCAGTTCCGTCCAGTTCCGTCCAGTCCAGTCCAGTCCAGTCCCGTCCAGTCCCGTCCAGTCCCACCCCGCCCCTTCCCGTCCCGTCCTGCCCCGCCCCTCCGTACCCCTCCCCACCCCTCCATGATCCTCCCAACACCGCCCCTCCCCGCCCCACCGCGCCCGGACCCTCTCCGCACGGCCCTACCCGCTCCGCTCCGCCCCGCCCCCTTTGCCCCCTCACGCCCCCACCGCCCCACGCCCTGCGGGCGACGGGAGACGCCGACGATCGCTCAAGCTCCGGCACAACGCAGAGGCTTCGGCGAAGAACTCCGGATGTTGAACCTTCTTGAGATACCTCAGAGAGTTTGTGCAACCTTGAACGTTAAAGCTCTATCGATCCTCTGCGCATGCGCAATTCAAGTTTCGCTTTAGTCCATCTACGCATGCGCTGAAGATCGACAGTGCTATTGGCTATAACAAGCACAAACTTTCTCTTATTGTATGGCCTTTCAGTGGGTGGGTGCGGGGGGTCAGTGAAAGATAAAGTATACCACGCTAATACAATTTGAGATAATTTTTTTTAATGATGCCGGACGCAAGTTGGTCAAGTATTGTTCTACCCTTTGATGAGAAAATAGAAATCTGTAATACGGAATGGGAAGAGGGTTGTTCAGACAGCTTCATTGAATACTCAACTCGAGAGACACAAAATTGTAGCTGACCTCTTCCTATTTTCGATTTTCATTACGACGTTAGGACTTAACGATGTCCCTTTGATTTAATTGTGAGATGTTGGCATGGATCACGAGTTGCAATGAAATACGTAATTATAATATTTTATTACTGAAAATACTTCAGTAATTAGCGGCTTTCTATCGTTTAACATCTTAGAATTTGTCTTCAGAAAATCAGAATTTGACTATTACCCTGAACTTTATTTTGTGTCTGATTACCACATAACACGACCGTGAAGAGCATTAACAACTAAATTTCGAACCAACAATGTTTGATTCAGAGTACTGAGTATTTCTTACAATGTTTTAATGAAGTATTGCTGCCATGTTACTCTTAAGCAAACTCAAAGAATGATATGGCTCGTGGAAGATTTTTATGGAGGTCTCCTCTTTTCTTTTCGAGCGTAATAAGCCAAATGTACCCTCTATCACGTGATTAATATCTGCAAATAAACTTGCACAACAACACATAGCGGTTCTGAGAATCTTAGATATATTAAAAAAAAAAAAGGTTTCCAGATATATTTACAGGAATTTGTCTGCTTGGCAAAAACAATTAATTTCCCTCCAGTTGCAGCAGCATCACGCGGATGTCTCTGGAAGATAAATGTCCACGTCTCACTCGTTCACGGAACGGTGCAGCGGTATGTGTGCCACTGTGTATCTCGCAATGCTACTAAAGGAGATAACTGAAGGAGTGCCCCATAAGGAACCATATAGATGGCTTTTAATCACGTCAGGTGTAGGGACGCTTTCTCTGTAAAACGTTAGCGGCATTTTTAATTCTTTAATTTTTACTTTTTAAATTCAATTATTTTATTCATATATTTTAAATTTTGAGATTTTTTTTTATTGGAAGTGTGTGAAACTTATTTTCCCTCTCAAGTTCTAAGAAATCCGAATAATATCACTGTAATGTATTATTTTTTGGGCACAATTATATACTAATTTCGACATAGAAACGAAATTTAACTATCAGATTGATGTTCAGTGAAAGTAAATATAAAGCGTATAGTACAGGTACAGATTCTGCAATATTGAACACGTGATTGTGACATACCATTTTAATTACATGCCACGTTATAAAAGTTATTTACAACAAGAGTATCGCAAGATGTTGCATTGAGAATATCGTAGGAAATTTTCCCCAAATGGAATTTATATTGTTTTCCTTTGAATTTGATTATTCGTCCTGACAATAGGATGGACCACATGAGTATTTTCAGAATCAATGGAATTGACCATATGAGGTGATCCCCTCTTTGCTTGATTCTAAGGACAGAAATGAGAGAAAAGAAAGAAAGGATCGATTTCCTAGGATGCTATTGGGGCGTCCCCTGAAAGTGATTTCGAGAAACCACGCAAACCACTGCTCAGGGCAGTCAGCCTACGAATTCAATTTCAGATGACAGGACAAACACACCGACATTAATCACATCAAAAAAAATTCGGGTACCTTCTCACGATTGAACCCAAGACTTTCCATACCTGAAGCACACCAACCACAAGTTGCCTCCACACTCGCCGCTATCGGTGTTTATTAAACATTCACGTAAAAAGTATTTTCATGTGTACTACCCAGGCTTTAAATATGGAGAGAGATTTTGGTATCGACTTCACCAGAGACGGCGAACCGGGAGACTCCAATGAGCAAGCAAGCGAGAAACTGTTTTTGTTTATAGTCATATTCATTCCGTCAATCTCAGCGCATCTTCTCAATTACTCTCAATTGTTCTAATAAAGTTCAAGAGATTTTGAGTTCGTTTATTGTGTATTTTAATTTGGGTTTGTTCACTGTCTTTGCGTGACAGACAATATGTAATAGACCACTACAATTTATGCAAACCTCTTTAAAAATTCCCACCAGCAAAATGAAATTCATATTTTCAATGGTATAGCACTGTAGATTAATAAATATGGATATAAACGAAATGAAATAAACCTGAGAAATTAGAATTTAAAGAAGATATTTTATGAATATTGTGAATTATATTTATATCTAAATACGCAGAACGTTCTCCGTTCAATCATGGAAAAGTTTGATTGTTTTGTATGTTTAATTCCAGTATTTAAGCAACATATTTTCATCGTAACTTGACCAGGGTAGCTGTTTACAAAAGAAACTCTGGCAGTAGAAGTCGGCACAGTCAGGTCATTTCCTTCTGGCATTCCCTTTACGTAACCGTCTCGAAGACTTTTCTATTTACTAGCACTCAATCAACTGCATCAACACTTATTTTTCGCCTCTTTTGTCTTCTCGGCTATGATTCTAAAATGAAGTGAACAGCATAAGAATTATTTTGAATTTTACTCTCACAGTATTTTCTTTATAAAAAGTGGTTATTTATGTAGTACATTCTGCATTAAGGGTCTTAATATTTTGACTGAAAAGATAAAAGTTGTGTATACATGTCCAACTCTGCGGTATCTGTTGCACTATAATTATTTCCAGCGATTCAAGTACCGCGTGTAATCCGAACCTATCATTCCGAATCTTCCTAAAATCGAATGTTCTGAAAAGTATCTAAAGAAAATTATAATAGCAAGAACGATCTTCAAATACTAATTCATTCTACAAGTATTCACATACCGTATTTTTAAAATAGTTCTCTTTTTCGACAAATTACTGTAGAGCAATTTACCTATGCAATTTTTGATGAAATAATATAATATCAACTTTGTGTACAATTGTTAACATACCATATTTCTAATATAATAAAATATACGAAATATTTACTGACACAACAAAAACAAAATAATAAGTTCCTGTGACTTTAAAACCGTCGATCACATCTGGAAATTAAACTTACCATTGTTCTTCAGAACGAAGTACCAGGAAAGAATATGCAAACTGCGACTCACCTGTTAAAAACAGAAATAATTTGAAAATAATTTACATATTAAGGGTGTACATATATATATATATATATATATATATATATTGAAATGAAAAAAATCCAAACTGTAATATATACTATCAATTATATGAAAGTTAATATTTACATTTTACTTTACAAATAGCATTCTTTTTGCGTTTTTTTACATTCGGCGTTAATATCATGGCTCGTAAAGTTCTTTGTATTGTAGTGGTTAATATTATATACCCACTTATTTTTTTTACAAATTAAATATTACACCTGTTAGATCTTAATATAACACACATTAACTGAGCGCAAAATGCCAAAATCAAAGTTATTACTCTAAATTAAATCCTCCAACAACTGTCTTCATCAGACCTCACATTTTGACAGTAGGTAGATACATGAAATCAGTCGCTATCTGGAAGAGAGTGTTAGTGACTGATTACTCTGATCGGTAGTTTTTCGATATTTTTCGGCCAATATCAGGGGAAGGCCGAAGAAATTCCCTAAAGAAGTACCCTAACAAACGGGCCACGAACAGCTAGCTCTATCTTTCCTTCCTCTTCCTCGTCCTATTCTCACCCCTTACATACACACACAATTGCATTATTACACCAGTCGTAAGCTTAGAACCTGCCCCAGTTGAGGTAGGTACCCTGTGGTAAAGATATCTGGAGGAAAAATACCCCTAAACTGCGTAAAGATGGACACCGGATCTTACGTTTCATGGGAGAATGGCACCGCAACCTGTCGCAAAATAACGTTAACTGCACTATGGAGCTAATGAACATCGCAGTTGACGAGTTCTGAATCACAAAATAATTGATCACTCAATCAATTAATAACATCTCGTATCCGCTCAGTCCGGGAAAGAGGTACATAACACTGCCTACGGGCAGTCTCCCCGCAAAAACAACCCGTACGATAATTATAATAATAATAATAATAATAATAATAATAATAATAATAATAATTATAAGAGGTACATATAACATATCTGTAACCATCAGTGTTTCGGTCGCTGGCGGCGATATGCAAGTCAAACTATAGTTGGCATTGGGCGCCCACGTCATGCCAAATTCCAAAATGCCTAACTCAGAGCCTAAGAGAAAATTGAGTGAATGGACTATTTTTTAAAACATTAGATATCATTATCAATAGTCGTGATTGTAATAATAATAATAATAATAATAATAATAATAATAATAATAATTAATAATAATACAGTAAACCTCGTTAGCACGAAATCGCTTAACACGAATTTCGCCACGATTTTTTAAAAATTGTTTTCGCTTAACACGATTACTAATTCGCTTAACACAATTTCACCATGATTTTCGCTTAACTCGAAAAAAACTTTGATGTCGGCAAGGTACGGGTATTACGGTAATATGGACATTTATGATACTCGGATAATATAAAGTGGTTATTTGTATATTTATTTGTACTAAGAAGAATACCAATATTGATTTCGCGAGGTCTACAATCTAAATATTTCGCATCCACCCCATTCGCAGTCATTAAATTCCCTCCGTGACGGCCTCCCCGTCGCGTCGTTCGCTCGGAGCGCTGCGTGCGCGGGGCGCCTCGTGTAGAGCGGGAGCGAAGCCGACCGGTTCACCGCTTAAGGCCAGGGCCGCCGACGCCGCCACCTTTCTCTCCTTTCCCTCCGCTCCCTTCCCCGCCCCCTCCCCACCCCACCCCCGCCCTGCCCCGGCGGCCCGCACATAACGGCGCCCGGCGACCGGCAGCCGCGCCTGCCGCCCGCCGCCCGCCGCCCGCCGCCCGCCGCCCGCCGCCCGCCGCCCGCCGCCCGCCGCCCGCCGCCCGCCGCCCGCCGCCCGCCGCCCGCCGCTTCCTGCGCGAGCCACGGCGCTGCCGCCGCCGGGAGTCGAGTGCGGGTCTCCCGCGTTTCTCCAGCGCACCGCGCACGGGATCAAGGACACACTGCTGGTTGCACATGCTTACTGACGTTTCGCTTGCTGAGGTTAGCTCGGAGTAAGCGTTGGGGCGAATTCAGCTGTCTGGAGGGGAATTCTGTCGGCCGGCTGCTGTGATCGCTAGTTTTCAGTGGTTTCTCCAATAAACGCCCGGCGGATACCGGGAATGTATGGTAACAAACAGGCCACGAACTGCGTGCAATCTCTCCTGCCTCTTTTTTGTCTTATCCTCTCCCCTTACACTCTTACACACCTATATGGAGTACACTACAAGATACGTCGGAACACCAGTTTGGAACTTAGATCTTCCCCAGACTGGAACGGGCACACGCAGGGGGAGATACTTTGAGAAACTCACGACCCTAGGAGTTAACTTACCCCAGTACATCAATCAATGAAAAATGCTCTCGACACAGTCCACGTCGGTCGGGGTATCCTACGGTGTCTCGGTCCACGCGCCTACCACCCTTGGGACCGGTATTCAAATTCCGGATGATCCACCTAGAATTTGTGATGGACGAAGCAGGTTCGCTGCAGATTTCCATGAAGTTTCCTTTTCCCTTTACCTTTCTTTCTACCATTGCTCCGCAATCATTCTCATCAACTCTTTAATATCATCTACCAGCAACATTCATTATTTTTCTGGTACCGCTGTAATACTTCGGCTCTAGTATCATCGTGAAGATCAACCCACTATTCACCTGAATCGGTTTTCCCTGCATTTTGTCAGTGTTTTTTGTTTTCCTTTCTAAAACTGAGCGTAGTTGGTTTGTGTTTAAGTTGGAGGAAGAGGCCCTTGTAGAGCAACCAGGGCTTGGCTCGCCTGATGATCGTTGGTCTGACGGGGTATTTGAAGCTAAGATCAACGGTTTCACTACTTTTTAGAATAAAAAAATCGTTCAACGGTTCCGTGGCCTGTCGGGAATCGCGCGTGCCTCTCTTGAGTTTCTCTTACGCTGTGCAGGGCAGAAGGAGATCAAGGGCACTGAGAAGGGTGCAGACGCTTACGGACCTTTCGTTAGGATAGACTTCTGTTTTGTGAATTTATTTTTATGTGTTTTTTCCTTGTGATTTTACTGATTTTCCTTCCTTAAATGAAACGGTCTACGGTACTCTGATAAACTTCAAGAAAATTTATCATTATGAATTTTTTTTAAGAACAGGTCGCAATACTTCTGTTTGGCCATAATGCAAAAACAATGGAGAGAATTTCCTAATACTTACAGGTGAATAGTTGGAAATAGCATTGTACGAATGTGTACGTTCTGCACGTACGTATTACACATGGTGTTTTAAATGGAACGTTGTATTCCTCTGACTGCTTCTCGCTTGGCCTATTTCGTGTCACATAAACATTTCATTGTTTGCTTTGGTTCGTGTTCAGTCTCGTGCAAAATTATTTCTTGTTGTGACAAGCCATTTAACGGTGTTTTTCCTGTATAATTTTTGTTCTTTTGAATTATATTAGTTTTCTAGTGCCTCTTTGATTTTACAGATACTATATTCTCTGACCGTTGTACTACAAAGTCTTGCATGTTTTATTTTACTATTTTGTCACGCGCGCTTCTACAAAATCACGCAAATGACACCGGAGACATGGAGAAATTCAAAGGCATCGCAAAAGGGAGACATGCAGAGGTATCGAAGGCATTCCTTTCAACGAAGACAGCCCTCCACTAGTTATTGTCTTATATTGTCAATTTTATTGTTTTCAAACATTGTACATGTATGGTAAAATGTGGTTAAAAAATTTGTATACACTATGTAACATAAAAACCCGTAGAAGACATAATAACATCGAACAAGAATAATAAAAACTATTTAAAAACCTCCAATTTACGAAATTCATAAGAAGCTATTCAGTTCAAACGAACAGAGTTGGATTATTACCTTTTATTAAGTTTTCTTCTCTAGATCAATACGTACAAGCTCTTCTTTTATTATGAAAAATTTCTATTTAGGGTTTTCATGAGAACTGTTTGTGTAAGTAGTATTAAAGAACTATCTAAATAATTCCTTTCATTATCTTTCGAAAGTATCAGCACCTTTATTTCCTAAAAAATCTGATGAATTTGAATCTTGAATTTTTCTTTCTTTATGTGAATCAATTGATTTGTAACCATTCTTATCTTAATTAATAGCCTTGTCTTTAACAATCATTACACAAAAGAGCGTACACTTCAAGTTAGGTGTCGTATAATGCACATGAGAACCAATAAGAAAGATACACATCTAGCCGAGAGATTGTTAAATTGTAAAATATTCATACTGTTCGTATTCAAACGTAGTGCCTTAATGTGTTAGGAAAATCATCTCTGATTGCGTTAATATTTTACAGGAGAAATTATCTCCCACTGAAATCAAAGAGTCAGTCAAATGCCAAAAATTATTATAGATCTGTTCTTCTAAGTTAATTTGGCTCACTCACCGACCAATATAAAAGCTTGCAATCATTTGTGACAAGGAATTTTCAATGGTCAAAAGGTTCCTAAACCATTAAATAGACTCAATGCCATGACACTTGTAAAGGCACGGGTTTAGCAATATTTTAAAATTCTTCTATAGCGCTCTTGTGACTCTCCTTCGTTGCAGGAGATTTTCAGTTTGTGCCTATATTAAGAGTTACGCCATGTTTCTGAGAAATTCTCAGCGATCCTCTATCAACAGGTATGCCGTCTGGATCAATAAACATCACTATAACAACTGAAGACATGTCCATCTTGTTTTTTTTCTTCACAATCATTCTTATACATCCTTCGGTCTCAGATACGTACTACATTAGTGAAAGCGGTGATGGTTTTTGATTTCTACCTTCAGTTACTTCTAGAACTGGGACTCGGTCCGCGTCCTTTTCTAGCAACTACAACTGCAATGGTCGCGGTCAGTGAATCTAAATCGGCTTAATTGAACGCCTCTTGACGCTCCTTTCACCGATTGTGGCGGTGGGGGCGGTGGGGGCGGTGAGGGCGGTGGGGGCGGGGGCAGTAGCGGAGAAAACAGTCGCCAGAGACAATCAAAGGACCTATTTGAATTGGTAAGCCATCAGATTTAACCAACTACTCAATATATCTCTTTTTAATTATATTAATTAGTAAGCTTATAATGTGTGTCATTGATGATAATTTTTCTCCCTTTTCCGTGATCCTGTGGGTAATCTACTGCATCCTAGCCTCGTACTGCGCCCCTCAACATTCTGTCGTTATATTGATTCCATTATACATATTAATTATCTTTTTTGGTGTTTAATATTCTGTTTTTATATAGCATTCGTGTTGGTGGCCAATATTGCCACAGATCATCATTTAGACCTTTATTCAGTTCGACACAGTGTCTTTTTGTTCCGATAGACTACATTTCCAATGATCACACTAACTAAACGCATTTTAAATCTCCTTTATTCAGCCGAGTTGAAGATAGCTACATGATTTATTCGTTTGATATCCTTTTCTGAAATATTCAAACAAGGCTGATTTAGTTCTTGTGATTCATAGGAGGCTTACAGCCTGTGATATGGGATGAAAAATCTTTTTCACTTTTTACGTGGTCTTCCTGGCTGTGATGCCGACGTTTACACCCATTTACCCCTTCTTCGCGTGGACAACCATTCTGAACGTAGCATTCTTTCCTTGATGAGAGTCCCATTTTAGTTTATAGCAACGGTGCTTTTGATGGCTACAACGCAGGCACCTTTCGTTCCTATGGTCGCAGTAGCGCCGTACACGGCCAGTTAATGAAGGAGTCAATTGAAGGCCTCTTGAAGCTCCTTTCGCCCACGAGAGGCGGCGGCGGCGGCATCGGTGGCGGTGGCGGCATTGGCGGCGGGGGCGGCGGGGGTAGCGGGGGCGGGGATGGCGGCGGCGCTGGAAAGTGGAGTAGGCCCCGCAGAAAAGTCACCGAAGCGAAGTCGATGCGCGGACTCCACCGACAAGGCTTTCTAGCGGAGGCGAATAGCGCGGATGGACGCGAAACCCTCGACGCTCTCCCGATTAACTCTGCTCCGCCACGCCACGCCCACCCCACCCTTCCACGCCCACTCCGCCCGCCACGCTCCGCCAAGCCCATTCCGCCAGGCCCAACTCGCCACGCCCACCCCGCCACGCTCACCCCGCCACGCCCAACCCGCCACGCCCACCCCGCCACGTCACGCCCACCCCACTCCACGACGCCCACCTCGATATGTCACGCCCACCCCACCTCACCACGCCCACTCCGCCCGCCCCGCTCCACTACGCCCTTCCCGCCTCGCCACGCCCACCCCGCCCCGCCTACCCCGCCCCGCCTACCCCGCCCCGCCACTCCACCTCGCCCCGCCACTCCCACCCGCCACGCCACTCCCACCCCGCCACGCCCACCCCGCAAACCCCGCCACGCACGACCCGCCACGCGCGCCTCGCCACGCCCGCCATGCCCCGCTTGTCCCGCCACGCCACGCCACACCCATCCCGCCACGCTACGCCTACCCCGTCCCGCCAATTCCACCCCACCCTGTCCCGATCCGCCACGCCCATCCCGCCACGCCCAATCCACCTCACCATGCCCACCCCGCCACGCCACGCCTACCCCGCCATGTGACGCCCAACCCACCTCACCACGCCCACCCCGCCCCGCCACGCCCGCCATGCAACGCCACGCCCATCCCACCACGCCATGCCAAGCCCACCCCGCCTCGCCCATCATGCAGGCATAGGAGCAAGTTTTTGAAGAATCCTTTTGTATCCTCATCTCGTATTCAGCAAAAAGTAGCCTTATTCATCAGCGTCAAGTATATATCACAAACGTCTAGAATGCTGTCAAAAATGAAACGATTACTTAAGGGTGAAAAGATAAATGTGTGCTGGAAGCAGGTACTCAAGAGAGTTACATCAGACTCTCTAATGTTGTGACTCCTCCGTGTGTTATTGGAACCAGAGCAACGAGTTAGTTCGGTGGATGTTACGAGAGGAACGAGAAAAGTCGAGGCGGAAGAGCGACTACTGCCTTAGAAAGTTACTTCTGTAACGCTTTGAAGATGAGAAATTTAAAACAGAGAACCGTAAATATACACGAAAGTGAGTAACATGTCTGGCTATTACGTCGCAACATCCTTTCGGAAACCTCTCATGGAGGAAGCGAGATGAAATTAGGTGCGATCTTCCGCAGACTTGTTTGTATTCTATAGAGATCCCGTGTGCAAGCGAGAGTAATAACATTTCATTTTGATTAATTCGATTTGGTTTACTGTTTGTCAAAAAACATGAAGACTTTATGTGACTATGGAAAAGAAGTAGAATCTGGGTACGTTTTCTTAAGAATATCTTCCTTACCTTTTAACCATAAATAGTTGCATGGTGAGTAAAAGTTAAAGAAAAACGAGGTTACTTTTATATTAGGTCCAATTAAGCGTGACATATGCAATTCACATTACTTTTCATTGGGGAATACTTTGCAAAAGAGCGACATGAAATGAAATGAAATGAAATGAAATGAAATGAAATGAAAGGAGACCAGCGGCAGTCTCATTTGTGTTGCCGTAGATGCGTTTGCTGTAGCAAGATATAATTACAATGAAATGTTGAAAATTGTTGTTCATTACAATGACGTCATAAAATGAGAGATACGTCTCCATCTCTTTGCAATATCATATGCTAGGAAGCAGACAAAATTATGCGCAATCTCCTTTGATCTCTTTTGCGCTCTAATTTCAAAGCATTGTAATATAAAATTCACTATAATATGTGCCTGGATCTGCCTTTCAGTCCTTTTATCACAGGTTTCCTCACAGGATCATTATAAAATTAGGCATACACTACGACTGCATCAATCTCAGCAGCCTCTCGAAAAAAAACCTGTAAGCAGTGTTGCCAGGCGTATCAGCATCCTGGTATTTTACCAGGATTTGAATGAAGTTACCATGTACAAGAATGAAGTCATTTTGGTACGTTTTAATGCCAGGATTTAAAGTCTACGGTAATTGACAATGTTCGATTTAAGGTTCATATAACCATTTTTTATTCAGTAATTTCAAACTAGCACCAATATTTCAAATACTACGATATTGGCGAAAACATTGCCGTAAAAACAGTAAGGGAGGATGATCTATTTCTAGCATATGCTGTAATAGAAAATGATAGAACATCTCTATCTTCCATTCAGCTTATCAATACAAAATGAATCGATATCAAGTGGTCAAACTTCATGTGCGTGTTAAAAAAATAATAGTTAAAATATGAACAATTTCCTAATTTAAATCATTTGCCATTGATACCAGGAATTTTAATGAAAGAACCAGGATTTTTGAAGGTTGGTACAGGGATATGCATTTAATCATCTGGCAATGTTGTCTGTAAGGCAGCTTTAGGACAGACATTCACCTTTGAGCATAGTTTGTGAACTTGGCTAGGGCCGGTTGAAAATCTGTCGACGCTTCATTCTTCTCACAGGTTATTCCATTTTGGGATCAAAACGGTGGATATTGATTCCAAATTAGAATGAATAAAATTTGCAATCACCGTGTAAAGGTGTCTGCCTACTTTAAAGCAAACAAGCACTTATGACGCTGTGTATCAGAATCTTTAGCATTCTCTCTCAAAAGACTTCGAATTAATTAAATTAAGTACGATATTCGCCAGTCATTTCATAGAACCTTTTTTACAAGTATGTCTCATCAAGTGAGGCCCGACTGACACAAGATACTTTTGCGATTCTCCGAATGAAGTAAAATTAGGGCTGACATTCGGCAGTCGTTTCATAGAACCTCATTTATAAGTGTGTGTGATTAAATAAGGCCCGACTGACACAAGACACTTTCGCGAGTTATCTTTACAACGGGGCATACTAAAATTAGGCGCGGCTGACACCTGCCATTTTGGCGACTAGGGATGGCCAAAAAAACATCGATGTTTTCAAAACAAAATTTCAAGGTATAAATAAAATTTCAATAAATTATTTTTTGTAATTTGCTCAAAACCAACAGCCATTGACATGTATCACTGTTGTCGTTGCTTAGACGGAGATATTTCTTTATGGTTTCTGTATTGGTTTGGGCGTTCGTCCCAGACGTCTCACTGTATTCTAATTTTAACAAAGTATATATCATGTTTCGTGGGCAGATACAAAGGGCAGGGATAAATCTTCATTTACTTTCGATTAAAATTATTTTTAACATTTTATTTATACGTGTCCAAACAATAAAATAGCAATTGTTTTATCATATTTAAAACATCCATGTTTTTAAAATCAAAACTTTTTTCGATGTTTTTATCGACATCGAAAACCTTTTGGTGATGTATCGAAATATCGATGTATTGATGTTCAGATTAAATTTGCTATCACTATTCGCGAACCCTTCTTGCGTCATGTAGCGTAATATAAAAGGGTGCCAACCGTCCAAGGAACAAGCAAACGAAGGAACGTCACAAAATGCAGGCGAACCTTTCCGAGCCCTCTGCAAGTCGTGATGAAATGAGGCACCAGTCCCCTCGCATATGAAGCCCGACTGACATAAGACACTCTTGAGAGTTATCTTTACAAAAGAGCGTAATAAAACGAGGCACCCCTGACACCAGACAGTTTTCGTCGCCTTTCTGCAAGGAAGCGTAACAAAACGAGCGAGTCCACTGCGCAACGAGCTAACAAACAAGGATCGTCACAAAACGGAGGGAAAACTTTCCGAGCCCGCTTCAATTCGTGATGAAATGAGGCACGACCAGCACCAGTCCCCTTGCATATGACACTCTTGAGAGTTAACTTTACAACAGAGCGTAATAAAATGAGGCACACCTGACATCGGAGATTTTTGCAACCCGCTTCTGCAAAGGAAGCGTCATTAAACGTTCGCGACCACCGCGCAAGGAGCGTCACAAAATGGCGAACCTTTTCGAGCCCTCTGCATGTCGTGATGAAATGAGGCACGACCGGCACCAGTCCCCTTGCATATGAAGCACGACTGACATAAGACCCTCTTGAGAGTTTTCTTTACAACAGAGCGTAATAAAATGAGGCACCCCTGACGCCAGACACTTTTGCGACCCCTTTCTGCAAAGCAAGCGTAACAAAACGAACGCAACCACCGCCCAAGGAGCACACAAACAAGGATCGTCACCAAACGGAGGCAAACCTTCCCGAGCCCGCTGCAAGTCGTGATGAAATGAGGCACGACCGACACCAGCCCCCTCGCGGAGGCCCCTGTCGAGCGTGCGTCTCCGTCACGCACGCACGCCCGGAGGCACGGGCGTGCGCGAGCGATCGGGCTGCTCGGAACGGGATCCCTCGCGGCGCTCGCCGCGTTGTTACGTGAGGGAGAAATGAATCGGAGGCGCCCGCGCCGCGGCGCGCCGGTCGCGTCGCTTGCAGATGCCGCGCACGGGCCCTCGCGGCCGTTTGCTGCTGAATCATGGAGAGCGCGTCGCCTGCGCTAGGCAGATTTTTGTTTGCTTTTACGCCTTCTTCGGAAGCGGCGGCCCGTGCTGGAGTGGTCACATCGCTCACCTTCGGTCTCTGGATACCGGGGTTCAAATCCCGGTCGATTGTGTGGAATTTGTGGGACACGAAGCAGGATTACAGTTTTCGAGCTTTTCTTTGGCTGTCATTCAGATCATGTGTTATCGTAATCCATAAATTGAAGTAAGATGCTTCCTGAGGGAGAATTTTAGCAGCCACCGCGCTGACCGTTAATTTCCGTGCTTTCTCCGATCAGTAGCAGGCGAATGTTGGAGTAGTGCCCTACCAAACGGGCTGCGGACAACTCGTAAATTTTCCTTACTCTCCCTTGTCCCCTCTCCACTTACACACACTTACGTACATTCACTACCACATGTATTGTGAGATCCGGTAGGGAGCTTCTGTTCGTTGGGGGGAAATATCTAGAGAGGAAGGAACACTGTCACCTCTCGGGATAAACATTCACTTCTCTAAAGGGATAAATGACCATAACGTGCACCGAAATCAATTATCCATTAATTATGATCACGATCACCTACCTGTCTTCTTTACAGGTGTCATTATGTGCCTTCTTTGGGGATTTGGTTTCGGGGAAACGATTAACATGTGTGAAAGGAGAGGAAAAACAATGGGTACTAGTCAAGTTAAAATGAGACACCCAAAGTGATAGGTCGAGAATCTAAATAAGAAATGTAGAACAGCCATAAAATGCCGCCTTTTCTTACAAGTTTTTCCATGTTGTTTTCTTATATAGCCTCTTTAATGTCTTATGGATGTTATTTGGTGTTCAGCTGCAGATAAATACTTGTCTAGCTGAGAAAAAATTCAGTTATCTTCACGGGCGAACCTTCGAGCAAGAAAAAATTTGCATTTAATTCTTTCAACAACTGAACTGATATTAATTGTCCTTAATGTTGCATGACTCACTAATCAAAGTATTGATGTTAAGTCTGACAATTTGTAGTATGTAATGTCCTGCTTAATTATGTGATTATTAATTAAGCATGATTCAGTCATACTCCTTCTCTTATATACATTAATTAAATGTTTCTTAAATGAGTCACATTGGAACTCTCAAGTGCTTCGTAGCAAAAACGTATTTTTGCAGGGTTTTCAAACTCTAATGTTTCTAACTGCGTGCTAATTCTGCCAAGAAAAGCCTTTGAAAATATTTTAGATGTATAATTACATGAATGATTAAAAGTAAATGTTGTATGCATACTTTTTTACAATTTATACATTAACTTTAAGGTGTCAGGTTTTACTTACAATTTAATAAAAACGTAACTACGTATGTTGCATGTATACTGATATGCTAGCCGGTTCCACGTGTTTCAACTATATTTAATTATCAGGAAACCACATCGTAATATATACATAAATGTGCCTATTACAAAGTATTTATCTGTTGACGAAAATATTGTTATGATATAAGTTGCCAAGATAAGAATCATTTGAGCTTTCCCTTCATCTCAAAACAATTAAAATCAAAGCATTGTCTCGGAATATTTATTGACTTTGAGAACCTTTTTCCAATATCCCTACAAGTGTTATTACTCAATAGAAATTCCGACACGAGGAAGGGAGTGATATTTTCGGTAAGAATTTTCAACTTTTATCAGGACAAATTGTCGACAACAGGCGGGAATATTGCTACAAAAACTGTTATCCACAAGTAATGCATGTCGAATAGTAACATCACTCTGCAAATGTCCTTGTTCTTGGAACAGTTACGAAGATTGAAAAATGTATGGACGCACACCTTGCTTGGTAAACCCTACAGTTACGTCATCTAAAGTGTTGAGTGCCTGCGAGAAGGAATGCGTTTGCTGGACTCGGATGACGTCACTCACCATTCACTGGAAGAGGTGTCACATACTTGCATGGAACAGCCAAGACATGTCCATGTCACGTATTCGAGTGAACAAGTAGAATAATGAGAAAGTGAAGCATATTAAAAAATATATAAAAGTGTCAGTGACTGAAATTTTTGATAAAATAGACGGTCGCGGAGAAAGTTCCAAAGGGAGTGAAGAAGAGCAAAAAGGAAGGCGTTAAAAAATGTATTCTCAGAATAGGAGAGAAAAATGCCGAAGTCGGAGCGGTACCAGCAATGATTGTCATTACATTAACCTGATTTAGAAAACATTTTACTTTATTACGAAAATCTCATTACCGTCAATAATAGAGATTAGATTTTAAGTAGAAAATGCTTTGTTTCATTAGGATGTTTACGTCTATTATAGAAATAAAATTCGCGAATTGACACAAAAGGAGCAAATCCGAGTTGAACAAAAATGTGCGTCAATTGATGAAATATGCGAAATGATAATGTGCTTTAATGGGTCAAGAAAAATATTCTCACTGCGAGAGAGACAAATGCCGCAGTGGTAGAAGTTTACCAGTAAATGATTGTCAAAAGAACACTTCATTTAGAGTGCGTTTTAATGTATTAATGAAACCGCATTACCTTTAACAACAAGGACTGGATTTTAAGTAGGAGCCAATCGATACGTCACCTTTGTTTCCGGATATATTGATGATGATTATTTGATGAATATTGCTACGCAGAAATATCGATGATCTTAAACATCACGTATTTCACAAAAATATTGCACAAAATTATAATTATGAGCCGTCATATTACATACCATCCCATTGTTGATAAAAAAGAACAAAAGTTCCACGTGGTGCCCTGAAGGAAGTCAGCACTCAATCTAGCCAGAATAGTGACGCGCGGTGGGCGTCTGGAAGGCGAGAGCCGACGTAATAGCTGGCGGAATGGGGCGTGGCGCGGTGGAAGGAACGGCGAGCGGGGCCCGCGAGAGCGACGGGACACGACGCCGCGGCCCTGCGGGCGGTCGCCCACCGCCAAGGCCAAGGCGAGGCACGCCCACTGCACGCCCGCCCGCCTCCCACGCCGCCCGCGCCACCGCCCCACCCTCCCGCCATCCCCTGCCGGGGGAGTTTAGCTCACAGCCAGTATTGCTGCTGACTCTGCCGTGACTCTGAGCGGGAGAGTCTAGAGTTCAATTCATTAAATAATTGATTGTTAGTGATTCCGGAAGCATCAGTGGTTATTAATCCCATAAATGTTGGGCATGTTTTTCTCGAGAGGTGGCGATGGTCTTCTCTCGCTGGATGGCGAGATCCGGCGTCGACCCACCGTTGAATAGCGGGGCTTTCCCCAACCAAATATCTCCCACCAACGGAGCGCCGCCCCAGCCGGGACAAGTTCTAAGTCCCCGACCGGTCTCCCGGAACGTGGGGTAGTGTAGCATGTTAGTGCAGGTGAGTGTGTGTGTAAGGGATGAGAATAGGTCAAGAAAGAGGAAAGAAAGATCGCGCGCGGTCCGCTAGTTAGGGTACGTCTCCAACATTCACCTGGTGTTGATCGGAGAAACCATGGTAAACTACGGATCAGAGCAGCCGGTCGCTAGAATTCTCCTCTAGAGAGCGACTGAATTCAACCTAGTTGAAAAGCTAGTACCGAAAATCCTGTCACCGTCGGGACTCCAACCCAGGATCTCCTGGTCAAACGCACTGCAGTGACATCATTTCCCGGTCTAGGGTTCGAACCCAGACGGTGGGGATTGTCGACACAAGCTATGAAGCTCGGTGTAAATGAACTGGTGTCTGGAGGAAAATTCTTGCTACTCTTGAAGATATGTTTCCATGGTTTTTACGATCATTACCAGACGATTGCCGGAGAAGTACCGTAACAGATAAGCTACTCGCCGCGCGATCTTTCCTTCTTTCGCTTGTTCTATCTTCTTTCATTTATGTGCCCTTATCTTCCCCCTACAATGACTTACACATACATGCTCTACCTCACACGGAGACCAATCAGGGGATTACAGCTAGTCCCGGCTCACGCCCACCACCCCTAAATGCTTGCCATCCCCGTTACCACGTCCATGCCATCCCTACTCTCACCGTGTCACCTCTATTTGCTCGCTGCCCTCACCGTCTGGAGGCACAAACTGTAGCCCCTGCTCCTGCCACCATGTCTTTTCCGCGACCACCATACCACCACCACCACCACCACCACCACCACCACCACCACCACCACCACCACCACCACCACCACCACCACCACCACCACCACCACCACCATACCACCACCACGACCATACGACCATCATCACCACAATACCACTACCAGCATCACCATACCACCATCATCACCGCCACCAGCACCACCACAATCATACCACCACCACACCAGCAGCAGCACCACCACCACTAAACCACCACCGCCACTAAACCACCACCACCACTAAACCACCACCACTAAACCACCACCCCCACTAAACCACCACCCCCACTAAACCACCACCCCCACTAAACCACCATCCCCACTAAACCACCCCCCCACTAAACCACCACCCCCACTAAACCACCACCACCACTAAACCACCACCCCCACTAAACCACCACCCCCACTAAACCACCACCACCACTAAACCACCACCACTAAACCACCATCACAACTAAACCACCATCACAACTAAACCACCATCACAACTAAACCACCATCACAACTAAACCACCATCACCATACCACCACCACTACCACCACCACCACCACACCACCATACCACCACCACCACACCACCACCACACCACCACCACACCACCACACCACCACCACACCACCACCACTACCACCACTAACACCACCATACCACCACTAACACCACCATACCAACATCACCACCACCACCGCCACTCAAGCCGCCTGTGGCACCACACCAACGTTGCCACCGGCCAGCAGACCCCACCGTCCCGTACGTCTCGTACCTCGCACCATTACCGCCCCTGCCGCCCCTCAAAATCCGCCTTCGATTCTTACCAGCCCCTGGGTGCACCGGCATAGCGTTTGTCTCCCCATCTCCATGTACATAACGCTCCCTCTGCCACCAACTCTCATGTCACCCTGCCCTAGCAACCGCCGACTCACATCGCCATCGTCGTTTGTGTTCCCGTAAGTGTCCACAATGACGAACAATATGCCTCCCTCACCTCCACCGTCACGTATATGTTGCTGCTGTACTGCAAGCCACGACCTCACCATCGTCCGGTCGTTACAGCTCCCATTTTCATTTCTGTCACTTCTCTTACAACTTCGGGCATTCCGGACATCGGCCTAGACTCCCTCTTGATTGCCGCTGTCGACAGTAACTCGAGTGTAAACGCCCTCCTCTGGGGCAGAATACTACTCCAAGAACAACGTCAGCATCCCAGCCACCTCTGCTTCCACCGACTCCGACACTACCGGCATTGCCATCGTCACCAGCACCACTGCCTTCACCGACAGACCTGGTGATTTATGGCGGGCGCGTGCGCGAGCTACGCCCTGCGCCCGCCGGCTGCGGTGATTTGCTGCAACGGTGGCTATGGCAGTGGTGGTGACGGCGGCGGCGGCGGCAGTGGTCATGGCCGTGCAAGAGGTCGCGAACGAGGTGGTCTGTGATAGACCCAGGAGGTCCTGAGATACAGTGAGATGTCGATTATTCGAATGTGAATCATTCGAAATGCCAAATATCCGAATTTATATTTTCTCTGAATGATTATTTTTTAAATTAGGTATTGTATACTATTCGTATTCATTTTCTTTTGTAGTTATGAATATTCATAATGATTACCGATTTGATTGACAGTGATAAAATATTAACGAAATACTGTCAATCATCTGATTCATTGAACTTTTGACAAATCCTATGCAAATCCATTTTATGTACACTTGTCATTTTTATGTTCGGATATCCGAACTATAGAATATCCTAACTATTCCTGGTTCCAATTTGTTCGGATAATCCATTTCGCACTGAACTTTATTTGAAATTAGTTAACTAAACTATTTTGACACCAGTGAGCTGCGTCTAACAGGGCCACATCGACGTAATCGACGTGTAATGGACTTACGGAATTTCCTGAATAGCAATCGTAGTCTTAAAATAGTGTCGGCAAATGCGAGTTTACACGGAGCAAAGAAAATAAACGCCAAACGGTGATTTTCAATAAGTGAATTGTATCTGTTGCCTCGGAACTTCCATAATCAACTTTCGTTGTAGACTTTCATCAATATAAAACTGTGATACGAAGGTGAATGGACAGTAGATGGTTTTCCTGTTAAGAGAGTGAAATCATAAACTTGAGTTTTTAGGATAGTGGACATAAAATTTTGTCCAAATATTGTGAATTATAGAATATTAAAAATATTAAATTTGATTCATTGGCGTGTTTGTTTCTTTTCAGAACTGTAATAACTTGGGGGCGGATTTCAATGATTTAAAACATCACCAAAAATAATCAATAAAATTCTCTTAAAATGTTTTTAAAATGCCCTAAAATGAGAGAAAAATGACATAAAAAGTGATCACAACCAGTTCAGATGGACAATTCAAGCTTTTGGATACGTTGCTGGTGTAATCGAGGTTTCTTCCATTCGTTCAAGTGAACTCCGCTTGCCAACGTTTAGTTTGGACTGTTCTTTATCAGGAAATATCTGTCTTTAGTTATCTTGAATTTATGAGCAAAGAAATTGAATAGGCTACTCAGAAATTCTGTGGAGAACATTCGTTGTCTCTCGTAAATATTATTTGAAGCAAGTACCATTAAAATGAGATTAAAATCGATGAAACCAGCAAAAAATGCATTAAAATGATGGAATAAGGTAAAAAATGACTTTTTCGTCGAAATTGACAGAAAAGGGAAAAAATGCATACAAAAGGGCCATTTCCGTTGGTCATATTATAAAATTAATTTCTATACAAAACCGCAGTGTTCTAAAGTAAAAAGAAAAAATGACATTTCATTAAAATCCGCCGCTAGTGCTTACCAAAAAAGGGAAACAGAACCTGCTATCGAGAACGAAACTCTGTCGGTCCGCTGCACTGCTTTTGGATTTATCGGAAACTCTCCTGGTGTGGCCTATAATAATTGCACGTTACTACCAATGAATGGTCTTCTCTAATAGAATCTTCTGTCGACGAGTACTATTAACATACAATTTCTTTCGAATTACGTGAAGGTATTTTTTCAAACCATCTTTTTTCTCTCCTTTGCTGGTTGCTTTGCAAAAATTCTCTTGTTTTGTGGCTTTGAATACGAGTAATAATGAATAGGGGATTAGCAAAACTCTTTCATCTGTTGTCACAAGAAATTGTAGGAACCATTCTTTCAATACCCTGTGATTTACAATACAAATATGGGAAAACATGTGCCATTAAAGAAGGATGTTGTGTAAAAGCGTGCTATTTCTTGTTTTGCAAGTTTCCGGTATCATCCTTCCAAAAATGAGTTGAGACACGAAATGAAACCCTGAGACTGCCTTTCAAGGCACTCGAGATGCTTCATTGTTTAGGTATTCACATGCAATCTCGTGTTTGCGTGTATTTCGTCTGGTATTGCGGGTACTAGACAGGAACTTGACAGTTAAAACCCTGGGACTTTACTCACAATCAACGGTGACATCACACATGCCACATCTCCGTCACTATACGATCTTAATTCATGAAAATATTGTTTCTTCTCAAACAAACACCAACAGTGCTTCATTAGTCTCTAGAGAGGTGCAGAAAAATTCTTGTTAACCTCTCCCCACATAAGACAGCAGAGAACTTCACTTAATGAAATGGCAGACCAAACGTGTAATTTACTGGGAAGTCGTTTTTCATAGAATTTTTCTTCGGTAAAATGAGAACAAAGGTTGGGATCTAGCAATGTGTATTTATCCTTGAGTAGTTTTTGTTACATTTCAAATACTAAATTTGTGTTTTAAATTATAGATTGGTAATCAGTGCGTAGCGTACTTTTCAGTATATCAATTTACATTACGCTTAAATCGCTGTTATAACAAAATGCTTGGAATATCGCTTAACACAAAATTATATCACCAAAGTAAATCGGTGCCATAAAAATATGGTTAATTTTCCGATTTATTTCAAATGGTTTAATACAACAGTATATCTCAAAGTGTCTGTGAAATATTACAAATTACTAAACAGACCTATAAATTTAATGACGAGTTTATTAATTATCGACAATTAACAACCCACCAATGCCCTTAGCAACCCACCAATGTCCTTAACAACCCACCAATGCACTAACTACCCACCAATGCACTTAACTCCCCACCAATGCGCTTAACTCCCCACCAATGCACTTAACCCCCCACCAACGCACTTAACTACCCACCAACGCACTTAATTACCCATAAATGCACTTAATTACACATAAATGCACTTAATTACCCACCAATGCACTTAAATACACACCAATGCACTTAACTGCCCACCAATTCACTTAACTATCCACCAATACACTTAACTACTTAGCAAATACACTTAACTCTCCATCAATACATTTAAATACCCATGAATGCACCCACTGACCCTCCAATCCACCCAACCAACGATACACCTATCCCTCTCTCTTCCTGCTCGGGTTCCATTGGGCGTGATGCACGTCTCCGGGCTCCCGACCCCGCCTGAGAAATTGGCTGCCAGCGCCAGGAAATTGGTCGCTTCTTTCTGGCGCGCGCGCGCCTAGGCAAGCGGCCGCTTCTTCGGGGCTGCGTTGCGTCACTCCGGCAAAACAGCGCTCACGGTTTCTCTGCGATAATCGACCAGTTCCTTGTGTCTTGCCCCACTGCTAGTGCTTTATAACCTTAAGAACAGTAGAACGTTGGCATGACAGTTCTCGTTAGAGCTCACGCTCAGTACAGAACACGTATTACATAAAAGCAAAATGAGGTGTTGTTGGAGGAAGATAAGGAAACTAACACTTATTATTGTGTTTTTTGATATTTTAATCATTAGAATTTGAGCAAGTGACTCCTAATTAGTGGCACAAGGGTACAAAATATGGTGTATTTTCTACAGCAAATAATAAGTGCAAAAATTTACAGAAGTCCTCCCTGTGATAATGACAACCAAAGTTTAATATCACTGATGTTGGCAGTCGGAATAGATAATAAAAAAGCAATAATTAAGATGTTTCCATTTTTTCTTCTTTTATTTCTTTTAACATCATATTATCAAGCGCTAAAAGTGCACCTTCTCTATAAGATCTTCACTAAGATAGTAATGTGACTTCTCTTTAGCAGATTCGTTGATAATATCTCAAATGGTTTTCTTATAGTGTCGCTTTTCACTTCTTATTCAGATTAGAAATAAAAGTACGTGCTAGCGATTCACATTCTTTTTAGATGGTACATAGAATTAGTTAATTAAGATCAATAATTATTTAGTTGACTTGCTCGATGCACATTACAACACATTTATTTCATACATATTTTTTGTAACTTGTGAAACCATTTAAACCGGTCATTTCTTTCTTGTTGACGTCAGGAAATTATTTTACTTTGTATATTCATCATTTGTATGGTATCGTGTTCTCTGCCATAAACTTCTTAAAAAATTATCTCTTAATTTGATTAATTTAAACTTTTTTGTCGATAACGAAAGACACCAGATGATACCTGCTCTTAAACGTTTATTAATGATTGATATTTTTGGTAATCTATTCAGAAAGGTATACAAAATATCATTATAATCATCCGACACAATGTTTTCCGTAATCCTCCATGTTGTTACCTGCAATAATGGATATATTATATAAATATGGAGATATATTATGGATAAATAAAAAGCTTAGTTTTTCAATTTTAATTATATTTGATGAAATTAGAAAAAATGGTCGCAAGTTGTATCGGCCGCGATGACAAGGTCGTCAAGGACCCAATTGGACACGATCATAATTACGAAAGCGTGCCTGGCAAGGTTTTGTCGACCTTCCACGATTTCTCGACGAAACCAATCGCTGAAGCCGCGGGTGCGCTGAACCCGGGTGTGGTGCTCCGGCGACCGGAAACGCCGAGCAAAACCACCGGAGGGCTCCAAGTGCGTTGCTCCCGAGGCGGGCGGGCAGGCGGGCGCGTTTTTACGCCTGCGCCGCGGTCGTGGCACCCGCCCAATGGAATGGCATTTTAGACTTCCTGAGTCACCGGGCAGGATGACAGCGGACGAGTCGGAGAAACCATTTCACTTGGCAGGAAACAACGAGAGCGAATTTATTTCAGAACCGGGTCGTGCAAAATGCCTTGAAAACAATTGAGTTTCAGGCTAATACATTTCTAAACGGAGAACTGGTTAGAGATTAAAAAAATAATAGAAACTAACGACGTTCGTGGTACCTGCGTTTAACCTTGGAAGGCAAGTAATAGGTTATGACTGCAATTTTTATCAATATTATCAATCATTCACAATATTAGAGAGACATCAGGGTTCAATGCAATTACATGAAATATTTACTCACCTCTCACGAGCAACTTACGATTTCCTTCCAGGGAAATAGTAATTTTATTAAGTTATTAAGTTTCTGTTGATTGTCATAATTATATTAACAATTGTTAATATAAATAGTAATCTAGTTCTCTCAATTTCTGTATCAGCAAGCGCGAAATCAATATTAGATACGTTCTAATTATTACTGGTTTATCTTAAATAAATCGAATTTTGGTGTTCTTCAAGTATTAATAAATTTTAATAAACATTGGGATTTACCATTTTTAAATTCTAAATGTTCTTAATAATTCGATGACACACTTTTTTAAATAGCTTTGAATGTGATAATTTTTAGGTCTCGTACATAAGTTCTCAAATGTACACAATTAAGAAATAATTATATTCAAATCAGGCATTGAGTGGATTTAATAAAAATATTTTGACTGAGAATTTTTATCTATGCGTTCCGTTCGTGTACACCCCGTGAACCATTTTGATAAATTATTTTCAAAACGAGTAGGTATTGAAAGAAAAAATGTACTTTCTGGCAATATCAGATGTTTCTATGGTTCGTTAGATATCCAGGAATCGAGGAAAAAACAAACAATCAAACCGATTCGATTTTGTTTTCAAAAGGTAAAATATTTGATTGTGTTATTCTGCCAATTTTAATACTGACTGTACCGTATGAATTCTCATACTCAAAGCGTTACACAGCATTAAGATGCAACGGACGTTATACGACTGCAAGGCTCCAAGGAAAGGGTCGTCCGCCATTAAATATTTGCAATTCCTGTTGCGGATGCGTGCTACGTTTTGGAAAACTATTGGATGTGTGTTTTAAGCAGCATTTTTTTACTACAGCAAGCCACTAGTTTCTTATCAAACGCGCCATTCCTTCCATTATATTCATTGATTGATTGGTTTTTTCGTGTTTCCGGGCGCGTCAACTGCTTCGGTCATTCGTCCCGTTAGTGTAGTGCATGTCTTTTCTCGGGAGATGGCGGTGATCTTCCCCCACTGGATGGCGAGATCCGGCGCCGAACTACCGTCGACTAGTGGGGTTTTCCGCTAACCAGGACTCTCCCACCAGCGAGGCACCGCCCCAGCCGGGACAAGCTCTAAGCTCCCGACCGGTCTCCCGGAATATGTAGTAGTGTAGTGCATGTTAGTGTAAGTGTGTGTGTAAAGGGGAGATGATAGGACAAGTAAAAGGAAGGAAAGATCGCGCGCGGTCCGTAGCTCGTGTGTTAGGGTACAGCATTCGCTCCGGCATTTGCCTAGTGTTCATCGGAGAAACCACGGAAAACTACCAATCAGAGCAGCCGGCCGCTAGAATTCTCCTCCAAACAGCGACTGAATCCCACCTAGCTGAAAAGCTAGTGTCGAAAATCCTGCCGCCGTCAGGACTCCCCATTCCATCCATCCTTAGCGCAGTGTGAAAGAAGCAGACAGTCCCTGTGCGCAGGCGCGTGCTCCGCCGAGGAGAGACTCGCCTAGAAAGCGGCTCGGGTGGGGCGGGGCACGTGGCGGGCGAACGTGCAAAGCAGGCGAGGCGAAAAAGGAGGCGGCGCGACAAGTGCGTTGCTCCGCGGGTCCTCACTCACTCGGGCGGGCGTGTGGGCGAGCGGGCGAGTGGGCGGGGCGAGCAGGCAGGCGCGCGAAGTCAGCGTGACGAGTGTGTTGGTAAGTGACAGGTAGACGGAGCAGTAAGTACGAGCGAGGAGACGTAGGCGCGGGCGTACACCGACTGCATCCCGCGGTCAACTTTCCCTTAGCCGTTTATCTGTCTCGTCAAAACGGACCGACTGCATCCCGTTCTGTTTTCATCCTGAGGGTAAGGATTCATTTCTACGTTTCCCATGATCTGCTTAGTATTATGTTGGTGGATTATAATTTATCCAATTTGTCTGTTATTCACGAGTCATTAACATGCCCTTTTAGAGCACTTTCAACTTTAGAAATCACTGCTTAAATGTTTGTGGAAACAAAACTTGATATCGTCTATCACTCGCATCTTCTTATCCCCCGACATAATACATACAATTCCGAAGATTCTTACATGTTCACCCGTGTTCGAATTTTTTTCTGTACTGGTGCGAGAACAACTATATGCACTACTTATGAAAGCAAACATAATTTAAAAAAATTAGTCCTTTGGAAACATCAGATGCACAACACGTAATGCAGTACGGCTATACCTTCTCAGGTAACGAAAACTGAAAGGGGATTAGCTGGGAAGTGAGGTTAAGGGTAAAATGAACTCGGGATGCAGTCGGGCGATTCACAGAGCAGCAGTCCAACAAGAAGGCAGGCGAGCAGCTATGCGGGTAGAAGTGAAGGGATCAGTGTTCAGAGAGAAAGGCAAGCGCGCGAGTGGTCAAGGAGATTGGGCGAACGGTGCGATCGGGAAGCAGGGGAGTATATTGGCAGGTGGGTAAGGTGTTTGTCACGTCGTCGAACGAGTGGTCTGATAGGTTGGTATGTGACTAGCCAGTCCGGCGAGCGTGTAGACGAGTAGGTATAGCAGCAAGTAGACTGGTGAATAGACAGAAGGGTAGGGCCTATACCTAAGTGGAGAGTTCGGTAGGCGTGCAAAAGGTTGGAAAATAGGACAGGCATTTGAGACAGCATGGATGGACTCATAAACAGTCAAACACGTGAACGAGCGGCAGGAAGGAGGGGGCGAGCTGGCAAACGGGAGACAAATGGACAGGCGGGAGAGTGGGACAGTGGGACTGTGCGTGAATGAGTGGAAGAGTGAGAGTGAGTGGATGAGCGAGTGGGTGGATGGATGAGCAAGTGGGTGGACGAGTGAGTGAGTGGATGGGTGGATGAGTGAGTGGATGGGTGGATGAGTGAGTGGATGGGTGGATGAGTGAGTGGATGGGTGGATGAGTGAGTGGATGGGTGGATGAGTGGGTGGGTGGATGAGTGAGTGGGTGGGAGGATGAGCGAGCGAGTGGGTGGGTGGGAGGATGAGCGAGCGAGTGGGTGGGTGGGAGGATAAGCGAGCGAGTGGGTGTGTGGGTAGATTAGTGAATGAGGGAGTGGGTGGGTGGATGATGGAAGTGGGTGGGTGAATGAATGAGCAAGTGGGTGAGTGGATGGATGAGTGGGTGAGTGGGTGGGTGGCTGAAGAAGGGAGAGGGGCGGGGTTCGCGTCCGGTGGAGTCCCGCGCGGCGCCGCGTGAGTCACTCGTGCGAAGCCCAAGCGTCCGCCCCCGCACGCACCGCCACACACAGACCGGCGCTGCGCTCGGCGCTTCGCGGAGCCAAAGACGCAGTTCGCCAGGCACGGCGCTCGCCTGCTGGCCTTGAACGTCCACCAACCCGACGCCCACGCCGCACATGCACACGCCCGCCCGCCCGCCCGCCCGCCCGCCCGCCCGCCCGCCCGCCCGCCCGCCCGCCCGCCCGCCCGTCCGCCCGCCCTCCCGCCCGCCTGCCTGCCCGCCCGTCCGCCCGCCCGCCCGCCCTCCCGCCCGCCCGCCCGCCCGCCCGCCCGCCCGCCCGCCCTCCCGCCCGCCCGCCCGCCCGCCTGCCCGCCCGCCCGCCCGCACGCCCGCCCGCTCGCCCGCCCGCCCGCGCCCGCCCATCCGTCCGTCCGTCCTCCCGCCCGCCTGTCCGTCCGCCCGTCTGTCCGTCCGCCCATCCGCGCCCGACCGCCTACCAGCCCACCCGCCCACACCCACTTACCCGCCCGCCTATACCACACGTATATATATACGCCACACACACGTGTATGTATATATATATATATATATATATATATATATATATATACATACATACATACATACATACATACATACATACATACATACATACATACATACACACACACACACACTCTCACACACACACACACAACAAACCCACCCGATCGCCCGCCTGCATCCCTGCCATTCGCCCTCCCCATCCCTGCCTTTCCGACTAGCTACCTCGCTGTCGTCTCGCCCTCCACTCCAGCCACCCATGCACAACTCTACCATCTTCGATTTCACGGATCCTCCCGCTCATTCACCATCTCTTCACCTACCCATCTACCCAATTGAGTTACACGCTTGCTCGTCCATCCACCCACTAACTAAGCACCAACCCATAGCTTTACCTGCCCTTCCAAACGTCTAGTATACATGCGATTTTCTGCCACACCCAAACAACACAACCGCACATCCAACCAGTGGCGTGCTCGCCCCGCCATCCGCCCACACGGTCGTTCCGAGGACCGCCTGCCAGGCTGTCAACCTGTCCCACCGCCTGCATATACTACGCCCACGCCTTGAGCATCCATTCTGCAGGCTGGTCGTTTGAGTATTCGCTACGCGTGCAAGTGCCCGATCGCTCACCTGCCGCTCCGTCCACTCCCACCTCTAACCACTCGCACCGGGAGCGGTAGCTCAGTGCATCAACTGGTGTCACTGCAGCGCCTCTGACTGGGAGGTCCTAGGTTACACTCCTCACGGCGGGAGGATTTTCGACACTAGCCTTTCAGCTAGGTCGAATTCAGTCGCTGTCTGGAGGAGAATTCTAGCGGCCGGCTGCTTTTTCCATGGTTTCTCCGGTCAACATAAGGCGAATGCCGTAGCAGTACCCTAACAAACGGGCCACGGACCGCGCGCGATCTGTCCTTCCTCTTCCTTGTCCTATCCTCAACCCTTACACACAAACTAACACTAACATGCACCTCACTACTACCGGGAGACCGGACGGGAGCTTAGAGCTTGTTCTGGCTGGTGCGGTGTCCCGCTGGTGGGAGAGTCCTGGTTAGGGGGTAACCCCACCAGCCGACGGTAGGTCGGCGCCGGATCTCGCCATCCAGCGGGGGAAGATCACCGCCATCTCCCGGGGAAAAACATGCACTACACTCACGGGACTAATGACCAAAACAGTTGACGTGCCCGGAAACACGAAAAACTCAATCAATCAATCAATCAATCTAACCACTCGCAAGCTCACTCTCCGACACTCACTCCAGCTCTCACACCTACTGGCCTCCCCTGTTCTGCTTTGATGATATGTTGGAGTGATGGTTGCAGTAATAGTTCCGATTCTTTAAGGCATAATTACGAAATTCTACATTTTTCGTCTTAAATTCATCTACGTGTTTGTACAACTTTTAGGGAACAGTGATTTTCGTTGTCGATTAAAAAGACATGAAATCGGAAGTTTACTGTGCGTTTCATCTGATTTTAAATGTTATAAGTATGTATTCAATGTTCGGGAATATGTAACTTACTGAGTAAATTCAATTTTCCTGTCTATAATACAATTCATGATATTACATCACATTATGAAAATTGTTGTGTACTGCAATATCATGAAAACTTTCGCTTAACGATCCTATGACACTGTTTATAAATATACACTTCACTAAATCATTTGATGTAAATGTAAGCAGTAATTCACTACCTAGCAGTAGGAATGTTAAGAGGATTGAGCCTCTTAAAAAAACTATAATAGTCTTTCCTTAGCAAATTTACAATGCAGATTTGTCCACTAGTTTTCTCAAAAACGTTTGTTAACGCACTAATAGTTGACGCGTAAGTCCTGGTGGCCAATATTGGAAAAATATTTCATCCATGTAATGATCGTTGAAACGCTTTTATTAATAAAAAATAAAATATCTGTATACAGAGTGTGACGAAAATGCGAGCGCGCGAGAAAAGAAGACCAGCTGTTAAAAAGCAATGACTATTTCATTGTTGAGTGTTTCATCGCCGCAATACATAGGTGATAAACTTTTTTTTATCAGTAATTTACGACACTCAGAGCAGATTGTACCTCGCATAAACCGAAGACTCTGCCCACCGTGAGCTGTCTATCGCCTACTCTTTGTCCCCGGTAGAATATTCAGCGCCTGTTACGTCCGCTCGCCTGGCATGACTGAAGGCGCCCACTGTCTGCGTCCAAACAAAGGACGTGCGTGTGATGTAAAAGTTAACTAGGTTCGGCCACGCGGCAACGTGCCTTCCTACTCTCAGCAGAAGCCCTTAAGTAGGAGTTGTAGCAAAATATCGTAAGAGGGCGTATGAAGTCTGCAATTGCCTCTCTATCCTTAAAATATAACTGGCGAATAAAACAATACTTTTTTAAGCAATTTTCTTTTGTACCAACTCATAACACTATATCATGGTGGTGTTTGTAGCACATAAAACTCGTGAACTAAATGAAATTATAGTCATTCAACTCACTGAAGATTTATACATGCCCTTATTAAAATTTTAAAAAATTAACATTCATTCTCAATTTGATATTAATCATCAATTAATATTACGAATCCTAAAGTTAAATTTGCATTTCAATCAAATGTTTCATTTTCAAAATAATGTTTTACTTCATCTATCACAAAACTAATAGAAACTAGAGATGCATGACATCATTTAAAAATCTGTAATTGAATGAAATTATACAAAAAACATCCAATACACTTGAATAAAGGTTGTTGAAAAATTTCTTGTTAAGTTGCGACTTATCTTAAAAATTTCAAACAGCAAGGATGCACGCCAAAAATTAGATATGCTGCAGAAAAATGACAAAAGTTCTACGTATTCACTACATGCACAATAGAAAACTCCCAAGCATTGTTTCAGTATATAGTTTTACTTAACTTGTAACTGTAATACGTCATGAATAATTTAATCCCTGATTTATTTTTGAAAGTAGATTTCAGACTGGACATTTATATACACACACTCTAATCCTTCCATTTAAAAACTCTCTTTGAACCTAAGAAACCACGCCTTGCTGACAGTAACCTCATCTTATGTGTTCTAGAAAAAATGAAGAATGCTTCGATTACAACTAAAACAATGCAATAACAAGTCAATGACGGCAAATAAGCGTCCATTCTATTTTATAATTCCATTGAAAGTTACTGTACTGTAAAACCTGTGAATAATAGCAAGCCATAAAATATCTGTGGTCACTACGTTCCATTTGAAGCAAAAATCTAGAAATTTTATTAAGTAGGAAGATAAAACTTCTTTTCTAACAGTATAAGCAGCTTATGCTTCTTTTCTGCCCGTTAATCCAGGATCCCATTATTTTGTACTTAAACCAAACAGGAAAGAATACTCAAAGTTCTCAAAAATCGCTTCAATAAATGGGCGTTGGTCTTATATTTTTTAATGATGTTATCAAGTGATATTAAATTATACAAAGATTTGCAACAATTAATTAAATTTTATGGCGAGATCATGTTTTGTAAGTTAGGGAAAGTTATTTTTTAAAACTAAAGTAATGAAAAAATATCATTAATAAACTGAAAATATATAAATGAGCTAATTTAATTTAATAAAAAAATATTGATTTGGTCTTATTTTAACTGCCATGTGTACTATATAAGACATCACTCTTAGGTGAAAAAAGAACCGTAACTAATATTATTAAACTATCTCAACTATTCAATTTATTTTCAAAATTCGGATGTTTCCTTCCATCAAGAGAGAGACGGAAAAGAGCAAAAAGTTCTGCAGAAATGAAAGTTCCTAATATCCCTTGAAGTAAAATTGGTGAAGTAAAATTCGTCTACATAAACACATATGATGTACGGAAAAAAATGGTAGGCTGTAAATATTATCCTCATTCTTAGTGGAAACCCAATTTATTGTTCTTTCCCTGGTATAAACGTGGAACAGAAAAATAAACATAATTTACAAAAATATTCTTAGTTAAAGACCTCTGGCAACTGAGAACAATTGAAGAGGATAACCTTTAACATTCATTCGTATCTTAATTGCACTTGAAACAAGCGAAACAAATTAGTTGCACTGACGTAAGAATTGCGTCCTGTGTTCCGCGCGCAGTCACGACCAAAGGTGCACAATACTTCTCTTGTCCCTTGTTTAGAGAATCGCTTTTTCATAAATCTCTTCTGGTGGATATCTCTCATCTTTTCTACAGAATTCCGTAAGAATATGATGTACGGAACAGGATATTAATACCTTTATTCTTCCAGTGTTTCATTCGGTCATAAATTTCGTTGCTAGCGTGTTGTCAACGAATTTCGGAATACAAACTAACATCTATTTTGTTTCTTCATCTTTCATCTCTTGCTGGACGAGATACATTCCTATTAGCATGTTCATATTTTTACTTTAACAAGCAACTTTACACACACGAATTATTTAATAGCATAGTATACAATTTCTGGCTATTACTTCAATGAACTTCAGATCGATTGAGACAACAGCTTGAATTTCAGTTACGTTTAAACATCTTGTTAGGATTTTTTCTGCAAGTTTTTGTCATAAATTATTTATTAATCAATAAGTAAAACTTGGTTATTGATTAATAAATGTACGCTTCTTAGTGTATTACATTCCATGAAACTTGCAGAAAATAATGGTTCATACTTTGAAGGCGTAGATCAAAATCTGTCTAAGGAGGAGTAACATAAGGAAACAACTTTTTATGGAATAACTTTATTTGCTCTTATAGTAAATTATCACTTGTAATATAAAAATATTCAAATTATATAAATGTTTGCTGCAAACGCTTTGCGCTAATCTACGGGTTTAGGGTCTGAATGCAGCGTAAGTTATGTTATTTCCCTACGATTGTGGTATAGAAGACCTTAGCAAACCACGACATTCCCCGTAATATCATACGCATTCATCAACTCATAACAGCTTAGTGAATCGAATCCTCAAACCATCCGAAATACTTATAACGAGTTAATGAATATAATACATCACTTGAATTAATTCCATAGGTGCTCTGTCAGTTTCCTATTCATGAGTAATTAGCTATGATTGTAATTAGAATTTAAATTTAATTGTAAGTCTGATAACATATGATGTAATATATACACAATACTGAACTATGTACATTCATTCGAGAATAAATACGTATATTAAAAATAATAATGAATCATTGAATTTGAGTAACGGAAACTGGATATCAAGTCCTGAATAATATCTCTATCCAAGCAAAGAGGGAAGGGCACGTGCCTTGCTGCCCATCCTATGGATCTGCCCTTGCTCCTATGATCCTCTAAAACTAGCAGACCTGACACCACACAAAAGAAGCACAGATGGCGATTTGCCTTACATCGAGCAACGTCGTCCAAACAATTTCGATTATCTTCATTGGCGTCAGCGACTATCCGCCGGAAAAAAAATAAGGCTCGCGAGAAGCAATTTGTTCGACAGATGGGTCATTAAGTGACGCATCGAAACGTGAAGAATTCAAGACTCAGGCGAATGACGAAGCGAGGAGGAAGCAAAAGGATTCACGACGCCAAACCGGATTCAAGACAAATCTTCGGGAGGAGAGATTTTGTATGCAATGTGGCTGGCGCCAGACAAGACCTCTGTCCGAACGGAGATGTTAGGGGATAGAAATACTAAATAGAAAGGGCATACGCACTACACTACCACACATTCCGAGAGACCGGTCGGGAGCTTAAAGCTTGACCCGGCTGGGGCGGTGCCCCGCTGGTCGGAGAGTCCTTGTTACGGGGAAACACCGCTAGTCGGCGGTAGGTCGGCGCCGGATCTCTCCATCCAGTGGAGGAGGAACACCACCGTTTTCAGGCATAGAAAATTCACTATACTAACGGGAATAATCACCATAGTTGACGAATCCGAATTCATCAATCAACCAATCAACCCACGATTACTATAAGAAGAGAGCGGTGCTATAAGAAGAGTGTGGTATTGGGATTCGGTGGTATAACGGTCAGCGTACCGGACTGTTGTACCCGAGTTTTCGGGTTCAAACCCGATCGAAGCCGTGGAAGTAAAGCCGGCTGTCCCATGTAGCAGATTTACTGCATATAAAAGATCCTCAAGCCTAAATGAAGCCTCTGAGCAAAATTGAGTTCCGCCTGTTTCGTCCCCCAAGATAATACCTCCTTTCTCTAGGTGGTGAAAGGAGCGTAGAGAAATTTGCGTGGTTAGACGGAAGAGCGGGCCTGATGGCCCGAGTCTCGCCACGTAAAGTAAGGCGTTAACTAAAACTAACTAAGAGCGAAGAGGTTGTTGCAAGTGCAAAGCGTTTCGCGCGAGGAGTGAACGCATGGGCAAGGGCCTGCGCGGTCGGGACGGGCTCTGCGTGTGCAGAAAGTGCGAAGGCAGCGACGGCTGTGCGCGCTGCGCAAGGAGGCGGTCCCTCTCGCCCGCGTCGCCCTTGGACTTTGGTCCCGCGGCCCGGCGCCTCCCGCCCACGCCCACCGCCCACGGCCGCTGCTGCCCCCTCGGCTCCCACGGCTCGGACCCCGCGCCCGCCCCCCGCCAACGCCAGGACACCACGGTTTCCGTTTTCATTTATGACTTCCTTGCCGTGCACGTACGACTACCATTTACCTCTTTTTGTCCGTCTTCATGCCTGGTCTTCATGTACGGTCTTCATGCCCGGTTTTCATGAACGGTCTTCGTGTACGGTCTTCGTGTACGGTCTTCGTGTACGGTCTTCGTGTACGGTCTTCGTGTACGGTCTTCGTGTACGGTCTTCGTGTACGGTCTTCGTGTACGGTCTTCGTGTACGGTCTTCGTGTACGGTCTTCGTGTACGGTCTTCGTGTACGGTCTTCGTGTACGGTCTTCGTGTACGGTCTTAATTCCAGGTCTTAATTCCAGGTCTTAATTCCAGGTCTTAATTCCAGGTCTTAATTCCAGGTCTTAATTCCAGGTCTTAATTCCAGGTCTTAATTCCAGGTCTTAATTCCAGGTCTTAATTCCAGGTCTTAATTCCAGGTATTCATGCCCGGTCTTAATTCCAGGTATTCATGCCCGGTCTTAATTCCAGGTATTCATGCCCGGTCTTAATTCCAGGTATTCATGCCCGGTCTTAATTCCAGGTATTCATGCCCGGTCTTCATACCCGGTTTTCATACCCGATCTTCATGCCCGATATTCAGACTCGTCTCGTCTTCAGGCTCTCCGCAAACAGCGTCCCCATTCTCGGCCCTGCTCACAACTTCATTTTCTTACCTGTTCATACCTCATTCTTACTTCCATTCTCCTTGTTCCTGACCCTATCCCAGTCCCCATCCACGTCATAGACCCTGTCACCATTTCCTTCATCTCCAGTCTCAGCGAGACTGACTTGTGAGTAGTATATTTTTAAGGTTCATTTTGGTTATTGCACAGTCCTGAACAATGTAAAATAAGTGAATAAGCTTCATGGAAACTATTAAAATTTACGTACGATGGATATAAAACATTGTAATAGAGGTTTAGGAAAATGACACGCGGAAAAAATATAATATTACGAGAATTTGCTCCTGTAAACTTTACATTCGGCAAAAACCCTTCACAGAAATAGACGAAAACCTTTTGATCTCTATATTATAAATGAAAGGTGTGATAATGTCTAACTACATTCTGAGATTTGGGCTGGGGTACTTCATTTGCTTATTAACTTCTCTCAACGTTTTTCTCATATTGAACGAGGTCTTCAATTAAATTACACTTAAATGAGGATGTCCATACACTAGTTACTAATTCATAACAGTGCAACACACGAAAGAACCTTTAAGAAAATGAAGAAATACATAACTTGCATTTTGAAAACTTAATATTACATCAATAATTATTTTTGCGTTTCTTGGTATACAATTTCAAACAATCTTGAATTTACAGAAATTTTCTACTTTCAATATAAATAGGTGGAGAGATAGCTTCCATCCGACGAAGATACCTTAATTTCAAAAGGATCATTCACTTACATTGCGATAACGTTGCATGGCAATTTACTAAATATTAACCACAAGAACTCGTCCTCTAACGTCGAGTAAATTGCTTTTAGATAACAACACATGAAACGACCTCAAAACTGAGAAGGATAATTTGTAAGTGACTCATCTGATACTCAAAAGGAAGTGATTTCATTTCACTTACGGTAGACAGGTTTCCAAACCATTCATTTAACTGGCCCAACCCTAACTGCTTTATCTTTTGTGTTTCTCCGTAGCATTCCTGCTCCAACTACATTCTTTGTGATTTCCTTTTCATTAGTGTTAGGTTAGGTCCAGGTTTCTAAACGAAGATTACTCGTTTGAACCAAAACATACACGAAAACATCCCCACTAATTACTACTATCAGTGGTTATCCTTCCAGCCTCGGGAATACTGAACGGGTTAATCGGGGCGTCTAGCGATCTTTAAATGACCACCACAGCGGCAAAGAGGTAGCCACCAGTGACGTTGCTTCACAAAACCAAGCCGACAGCCGTAAGAAGGCAAACATTTTCCTTGGAGGTGATCTCCCAATGTTGTTAACCATTTGTTAAGATCAAAACCAGTGTATTCATTGATTTATCAAAACACGCGTTATTAAAAACAGCGAAACACAAATGCATTTAAAATTCACAAAGTAGCGACAAATATCAGCGTATTGAGTCGTCTCCGGTATAGAGAGATTACTATAAGAAGGGACCACTTTGACAGCTATTGCTTGGCCACTGCTGCCAACATAACTCTAATTTACGTCAATGCACTGATTTTGTTAGTACGTTCATTGACAGTTTGCTCATTTGTAAATCTTCATCACAATCTCGTGCAATGCTATCGCCCTACATGACGTTCATTTGTATCCCGACCTGTCAATGGGCGTTCGGAATTTTCTTTTAGAAAATTGGGTCTGGGAAAACAGATCGAAATTTCTGTCTACCACATTGGAAACAGGCACAGAATTGAAGGGAAATATCTGGTTGAAATGATAAATAACAGATCAATTCACTATTTCCTTTTGATTTCTTTCAATTGAAGGTTGGATTAATCACCTTGTAGTTCCATACATGTACAATACTGAAGAGAGATATTTTTTGTTTTCGAAGACTATCTTGAAATAACTTTATGTACAATTTTTGAGAAATGTTACTAGTTTCTGTGTAATTTGGCATGGACTATATACCAAAACGGCTCCATATTACACTCCTCTTCAGAGCATTAGACGCATAAAAAAGTGACGCCGGTACCAATTCGGAAAACTTTCTACATTTTTGAAGATGTAAAAAATTTTTCAAAACTACAATTTTAGTAATATAGCTTTTTTCCTTTATGGAATCAATTCTAAAAAAATCATTTTTAAATAAGATTACGTATAGTTTTTGAAAAATTCCAATTTTTTGGGTCCTTTTTGCTTGAAGTTACTACAATTTATTTAGAAAATCTCGAAAACGTGTCTAATTATTTTCCTCGCTCAGAATAAAAATTTTAATAAACGGCGGAGGTCCCATTTTCGGCGAACATTTGTATTTTCGTTGACTGCGAACTTTTTGTTTATTACTCTGTTCTTTAATATTTAATCTTGAAATAATGTAAATGAAAATATATGAATTTTAAAATATTGCAAAATCAAATTATCTTCATTTTAAAGCGTCGAGGAAGTTGTGTTTGGCTGTGAGGCTTGGAGTAGGAGAAAAGTACGAGGTGGGTGACTGGGTGAGTGTGGGGGTAATGTAATAACGGGCTAAATCTAAAAATCTAAGTTCGAATCCCAGTGCGGAGAAAAAAATCTTTTCCTGCCTGGAAAGACATTTGCAGATTCATGTAGTATTATAATAGTGTGTAACCATTACTAATAATGCGAAAGTGTGTGCTTAGCACCGCTAGTTTTATAATCTACTCCTAACACCCTCCAGAACCGTTTAACTTATACTATATGCACGATGACAATGCACATTCATAATGCAACGCTCTAAGAAAACAAAACGGCAAAATACCGTCTCGTGTTATTTCAAAAGTACCTGCTTCCCCTCTCGTCACATTACCCCGCAAGCTACGTATGTCTAGTCATAATCGCGTCACTGGTTTGGTCAACCATTCGCCAGCCACCTTCACACTGACACAGAAGGTCAGGTTTACACGGGTTATATTAGAGCCATTGTCCAGTTGTATACGAGGTGTCCCGAATGAAGGACAAGAGACGGCGTGCTTACTTGTAAAGGAGCTGTCTGCCAGTCCAGCGAAAAGACGTAAAGTGATGTAACACCTATCTTTAACTGCGCACGTGAGATGGGCGTTAGGGATACATACCCGACTGTTGAAAGACCATAGAAAAGAAGTGAGCGAGAGAAGTGGACAAACAAGAATCCAAGGAGAAAGGAGATGACGAACATGAAAATACACAGAGTGAAGCTATTTTACCTATTTTGCTTCACCAAACGGTTACGTCCCTCCGTCGCCAGTGACTGTGGCAAACGTTCTTCAACTATTCAGCGTCTCTTTCAAAAGACTTATCTTAAATACGTGAAAGGAAAAGATAAATGGGTTGAGAAACTTAAAATTAATGAATATTTATACAGAAAAATGTAAAATGTGGGAACATTGCTAGTAACCTGTGAAAACTAGCCATAAGACCGTTTCGTTCGTTACGAATTCCGTATTAACCGTGGGAGAAGAAAGTTGAACGCAAGTACTTTGGCTCATATTACAGCTTCCTCGATGATTCGATCAAAGCGTGTCGTTGGGAGTGGTTCGTAAGATTGAGAAAATTAAAAAGTACATTCCTCATGTAATTTACTCTCATGGAGAATTACGAAAACGAGAATATAGGAATTTCAAGCATTGAACTAAATTCATTCAGATCAAGAGCAGGAGAGCTCATTATCTCTAAACTTGTAACAGATCCAAAAAATCTCTAATACTGTAACAGACACTGTGTCTAAAAGACTGAGCAGTGGCAACCGTACAATAATCTTACGGTAACCGTACCTCCGATAACCGTACTTATTTCTGGCGGCGTTTCATGCCCTTTCCTGCCCTTTTGGGTGCACATCGTATCTCCTCCGGACTCCTAAATCCACCATGTTCGCATTTTCACCCGTTGTCATTTATCTCATTGCATTGCCTTTGAGTTCGCCTTGGGTTTCTCGAATCTTCCCACCGTGTCACCATCATGTTCGTGACGTGAGGCAAACATGTCCTCTTCATCTTGTTTCCCCAAATCATCTCGTATTTGCTCGCGTCCCTACACGTTTTTGCTCGACCTCTAAGTCCAAGTTCCGTCGCGTGCTCCTCCAGCCGTCGCGTTTCTGCCGTATCCCTCCTTGTCCACCATACGTCCCGACACGACCACACCGTGCCTCTTCCATGTCCCCACTCTGTCACAACGGTTTTCTTGTCGTGTCCCAACCTTGATTCCGTCGTGTCACCGCGTGTCTTGTCATCGAGCCACCTCCATACCCCATCCATATTGCCACCACGTGTCCCCCCTATGTCCTCATTGTGTCCCTCCTCCATGCTCTCGCCATGTCCCCGCCGAGTCCCAACCTTTGTGATCCTCAAGCCTAAATGACGCCTCTGAGCTAAATTCAAATCGCCTGTTTCGTCGCCCAAGTAATACCTTCTTTCTCCCATGGTTGGTGAAAGGAGCGTAACGAAATTTGCGTGGTCAGACGGAAGAGCAGGCCTCATGGCCTGAGTCTCGCCACGTAAAATAAGGCAAATTCAATTCAATATCGCCTCGCGCCCCATCGCAAAGCTTCGCGTCGCCTCGCGCGGCATCGGCCGCCGGCGCCGCCGGTCCCGTGACACGACACACCGCGCCGCGGGCACTCCTGCGGCTCGCAGCGTGCGTGCGACGTGCGTGCGGCTGCGTGCTGCGCATGTTTATAGCCGCGTCGTCCCCTGACCCCTCCCCTCCCCTCCCGCACGCCGCGCCAGAAAGGATGACCCCCGACCTTTGGCGGGTGAGTGAAAGCGGAGGGGTCGGCTGATCGCGACTTGCTGCGAAGCGGTGCCCACGGCGCGGTTCGCACAGGATCTGAGTGGCTGGATGCGAGAGGTTAAATGATTTCTTCTGTAGCGAGAGTTTTTGGTGTGAGCGTCCTTCACAAGTAAGAATTTCGCATGAAGACATTCCCGACTCGACTGACGAACATCTCTCTCTCTCTCTCTCTCTCTCTCTCTCTCTCTCTCTCTCTCTATATATATATATATATATATATATATATATATATATATATATATATATATATATATATATATATATATTGGGGGAGAGACAGGTGCACCTGTGACGCCCATGACAAAGACTGTGTTTACAAGTATTTAGGAAAATTGATTAGAAAATTGTCAACCACTATCATCTCAATGAAGTGTGGATGTTCGTTACATATATTATTTACCCTACGATATAAAATATGTAGGAAATGAGTTTACTAAATATTTGCAACTTCCTTGCCCAGTAGTCCCCCTTTCTGATCAGAAATTACGAACAATCTGTGACACTTACTTGGATGTTTGATATCAAATTTCCATCCAAATGTGCTAAAACACACAATAATTCACCGCTACTCACGATGAAATTTGTTTCAAAGTCTAACAGCATTTTATTCTAAATTGAAATAATCGTTTCTACCTCATATTATCCTCATTTCCCCACCAGTGTCACCGTTTCTGACTCACTTCACAAATTCGCGCACCATGAAACTTCACTGTTAGCGTGTTTTCGTCAAAAGGTGTGAAAACAGGACCACTATAGTTCACCATTAGCCTGGAGGGACTTTTTTCCTCATCGACGCGATCAGCAACCACGCCCGAAGCGACGCCCTCTGTCAGCGAAATGCCAAGCGCTGGGTTGCCTGCTATCGCGGCCATCACGCGTGCGTTGTGCGCACGCGAAGTGCACGCGCATGCACTGGGGAGACGCTTGAGCAACGCGGGGAGGCTGTGGAGGGTGAAGATGGAGGAGGGGAGGGAGAGGATAGGTGTTGAGACACCGCCCTCGTTGCAGTCTGTAAACGGCCGAGAGCATTCCTCGGCGCCAAAGCCGTGGACACTCGCGAGCACGCGATGATCGTTCGAGTCAACTACCTCGGAGGAATGGGCTGGTAAACTGGTATAGATGTATCGAGTAGAAAACGTTATTGAGTGCGGGGATTTTTTATTTTTTAAATTTATTGCGTCTTAGCCATTTTATTAATCGACGCAACGCATCTCGGAAACCCCTGATCAAGCGTAGAGAGTAATATTCCATTAATGGCCGACCAGGATGGCCGAGGTGGCTAAGAGCGAGTACCGACTCAGCGCTTCGGTCCGAAGGGTCGCGGGTTCGAGTCCCGCCTTGGGCATGGCTATTTGTCTCTTGACTTGTGTGTGTGTTGTCGCGGAGGGCCTCGCGTTCTGCTGACCCCAGATCAGAGGAGCCCGCAAGTGTTTGTCTAGTGTATGGTAGAATATGCGTCCCTTCGGGACGTAAAGGGCTGTCGGCTGGATAAAAGCCCTAGGAAAAAAATATTCCATTAATATTTATTGTATGTGTATGTCTCGCCTCGACAGTTAATTGTAAAGATGGCCGCTAGGTAGCAACTCCGCGTACGCGTTGCTTTCCTACGTGCTCCTGCGTTACTACTCAACAGTGAGAACTGGGAAGGAATTAGAAGAGAGGTCACTTCACAGGGGTTGGACTAGCCTCAGTAAAGCAGGCAGACTCGTTTCACTTCGAACAGATTTGAGCTTTGTCCTGGAATCGACGGGTATTGAACCGTGACCTTCTTAGTGAAAGACCAGCAACTTTGCTCTGACCCACGAGAATCACGAGAGTTTTCTAAAGGCAGGTGTAAATGAAGTCCATACATAACTGTTGAGAGTGTGCTTTCTGGAGAGTATGTAACGGTCAACAGATGCCGCGTGACGGTCCTCCTGTGTGTGGTGCCCTTGTAGTTTATATAACAGAACTGTAATTGATAATTTAATCAAAACAAAATTCTTTAAAGGTTATTTAATTGTGACAAAGTTATTAATGTTAATAATATTATTACAAAAATGCTAATGTGATTTAATACGCATTATACAATAAAGTGTGATATTTTTGTCTGTATTTTTAGAACTTTATACATTTATTGTTAATAAAACAATAAATATAACCAGATTTACATGCAGACTACAAGCTGGCAACCGTGGATCTAAACTTGTTATGAAATTGGTGCCTTTTCTTTCGTGCTTCTACCACGAGTCCACAAAAATACGTTGTGGGATTTCAAATCACTTCTTCAGGGCAGAACGGTTGTCGGTGCAACCGTCTTTGATTCCTGCACACTATACCATCACTTATGTGACAACGAGCATTGCAGAGCAGCTTTATGACGGGATCTAGGGATCTAGTCCTGGCTGTGGTGAATTTTGAATTCGACTAGCAAGATAGTTAAGTTGAATTCAGGTGCTGCCTTGAAAAGTCTAATTGTCGGATATTCTGATAGATAGTTTTCCATGATTCTTTCATGAATACCCGAAAAATGCCGGAGAAGTAACTTAAGATCGCGCGCAATCTTTCCGATCTCATCCTTTCCCCGTCTCCTCCTCCCTTACATCCCCTCCACTTTCACTTACATTCGCTACACACATGTCGGGAGGGCTCCCCTCCCACAAGCTGAGATGTAGGTCAGCGTAGAATTCCTTATGTTCTCTTCTGAGAGAGGTGAATTAGGGCATCAACTGATGTCTCTGCGGTGCCTCTGTCAGCGAAGTCCTAGGTTCGAGTCTCGGCAATGGCAAGATTTTCAACACTGGCTTGCCAGCTAGGTAGAATTCAGTCGCTGTCTGAAGGAGAATTCTAGCAACCCGCTGCTCTGATCGGTAGTTTTGCCGTGGTTTCTCCGATGAACATCAGGCTAATGTTGGAGCAGTATCCTAACTAACGGGCCACGGAACGCATGCGAGTTTTCCTACCTATTCGTTTTCCTTCTCCCCTTACACACACACTAATGTGCACTGCACTACTACGCATGCCGGGAGACCGATCGGGAACTTAAAGATTGTCCCGACTGGAGCAGTGCTATGGTGATGGGAGATACCTGGAAGAACTCAGCCCTCTCCCAAAAAAACATGCACTATACTTACGGGACGAATAATCCAAGTTGACACGCTCGGAATCACCACCAACCAATCAATCAATCCTCCTTCGTTCTAGCGGGGAAGGACACAATCATCCCACCCTGGCGATGTAACAAACACTACTCTTACGGGACTAATGACTTTAGAAATTGAAACTCAAAATAGACAACCAATCAGCAACAAAAGGATATGTGCTCATGAGTGGAGACAATCAACCGAATCTGTCAAACTAAAGTACGAAATGCGGAAAGAGTAGGATGTGCGGCGCGACGGTTTGCGAAAGAGGATGGAAAGTTTTGTTGGTAAAGCGACTCGTCTCGTGGAAGTCTCCGTTTACAGTAATTTGCCTTCTGTCTGGAGGACTCTTTGGCGCAATGTTTCCTGTGACATTTTGTAGTCTCCAATCAATGGGCACTACCGGCATTCAAATTGCTGCCGCAACAGCTCGTCGGGAATCTTTCCTCAATTCACTGTTTAAAAACGGGGCCCATGAAATAACTTGGAAAGCTAGATGTAGTCAATAGGTCCATTCTTAAAGAATAATATATATTTGAACGTTATTTATATACATCAGTTACCAGTCTTAGTGTTATATGAAAGAAGAGAGAAAATGCACACGCCAAAGAACTCTTTTCGCTCTTAAGTGACACAAATGAATTCATTGGTATACGAGAAAATCCGTGCGCAATGAAACTTTCTTCAGAAAAACTTCTCTTCTCACTATAAAATTAATTCTCGCTGTCCCCATACGTTTCTTTGAATCAGTTACATGTACTGAGAAGTATGTACACATGATAACCTGATCCCGAAACAATTTTTAAAAAATCTTTCACGCTAAACTTGATAATACAAAAGACATACGTCCTATTTGATCAATAATTAAATTTCTGAAGCCTAACAATTAAAAAAACTTTTAAACTATCATCCATAAAAAGAAAAAAATGATACGCCTACGTACATTGCACTGAAATAATATCTGTTATTCTATGTTCATGGGAAGCACCTTTCATCACATAGTTTCGTAATTAAGAACGCACCTGCACTCGTAATTTAAAAGTGGAACTATAACATTGTCTGTAATTGTACAGTACAGCAGGAAAATCCTTTCTTTCCTCGGAACAGAGGAAACATGAATAAAAAGTTTACTGTAGTTGACCTTTTGTGGTAGAGAACACAAAAAATGCGCACCCAGTGACGTGCGTTATAGTATGCTGGCGCACGGCCACCTAGGCGTTGCCTGCATGTGCAGGTCGACCGGGGAACGGACAACAAAAAGACCATGGAGGCGGGATGTGGGTGGGGTTTGATAATGGCGAACGCTGTAGGTAGCACAACGAGAATGCCACGGTGGAAAGACACGCTGGAACAGTTACCAGCCAAGGACATTCCCCGGCTTCCCCGCTGGTCGCAGGGAGTGTCCGCATTGCTTCGTTTTACTTCGCCTCAGGGAATGTTGCTTCTTCGTAACAACTTATCGTGTGTAGAATAATGAATCTTCGTGCAATTTGCAACAATAAATTTCCTTCATGCTATCTTCCCCGTGATTTAGAGACGGGAATGCCACCTGCTCTGAAGTAATTGATCCTGCCAAGGTGAATTCACATCTTAGTCACTTCATAAAATAACGAATGGTCATGCCTGTGTCATTGAGCTTAGAGATGCATTATTAATTTATGGAAATGAAACGAGCTTTTAAATCTACAATAAATTCATGCGGAAGAAATTTTTGTTTATATATTGTTATTTTGATCGAATGTTTAGTTTATAGGCCTTAAAACTGTAGTAATTCATTCCAAAATATTACAGATGGAAATTAATTAAATGAGTACATAGGTACTATACTATGTTGTCGCACATTTATAAAAAGACATTAGTTAGTTGGCAGTGCATTTTAGCAATCTCTTGTGACCTCAATTGACTTTCAATGGATTCAGTATTTTGATATATGAACGCTTAATGAATTGAATAGAAAATTAAATTTAAAGCATCAAAAAAATCTTATTACATATAGAATAACACCACTAAAGAACTAAAAATATAAATATCAATAACATTTTGAGTGAATATTTAAGTTTATTCTTATTTCTTGTATTTTTAGAAAACTGGACATTTCCCGTACAAAAACTAAAAGACCCGAAAATATTGTTCACCATGAAAACATTTTTCCTGGAATATTGTTCACGTTGTCTTTGATAGCTCAAATTGGAATTGTATGATTGATAAGATTCGTTTTTTAAAATAAATTTGAAATTAAAATTTTGGGACAAGTTATTTTGTTTCTATTCGTGCAGTTAGACGTTACATTGGCAAGGAGACATTCCGAGATGTTTCTATCCGACTTGGTTGAATTTGTAATGTAAAGGATAAAGATATAAGCTTCGCTTGATTTTCTTTTTTGAAGACAGATTTTTAATAGGTGAAATCACCCTCCCAAAGTGGAGGCGTTAAGGGGCGTGTTTGCCATTGAAAAATGCATTATTTTGGAACAAAAGCAATTACAGCATGTATGTGACTAAACACCTTACAGATATATTTTGGTTCATTTTCCTATTTTTTATTTTAAGAGGTAAAGAGCACTCAACTATTAAACCAGATTTTCAAATGGTTCTCGTTTTACTGCGAACGTTTACTGCAAAACTAAAAAAATATACTTCTGTCTGAAAGAATGTGGTACGTAATTTTTTTAAAGAATGTGTATTTTAGAATAAATTCTACTACATCCATAAAGTGATTTTCTCCAAGTAAAATAGTTTTAGATAACAATTCCTGACACAAAGTGTATGGAATTTCTATAAAAAGTTACAAACATTCTGCACGAAAAATAGGATATTTTCAATATACAGGGATTGTGCTGCTGTCTGTGAATTCTGTGTCGACTTTTGCATCGAATGGCTTGTCAAAATTTAAAAATATTTTAGAAATGTGGTGTTCCTTAAATGTTATAATCTAATTGTCATATTGATATAATTAATTCAATTTTCTCTTTGTGTTAGTTACAAGGAGTAAACAAATCGTAAGGAGAAAATTGGAATAAATGACAGCTTATTCGACGCAAAAGTTTCATAGACGGAAGGTTTTTGGTTCGAGTAACGACGTTGCTGGATCTTTGACACCAGCTAAGGACCTGGGACGGACGGTTGCATGCCGAATGAAAATTCTAGAGCATGGCTACTCTGATCGAACATTTCTGTGCATTTCTCAGATAAATTTCAAATGATTGTCGGAGAAGTACCCGAAACAATAAACATGACTCCGTCCGGTGCATTCGTCGGATCAATGAAGCAATTCTTTTCATCGTCGTGCTTGCCTCCTCCTCCACGTGGTCCTTTATCTTCATCTTCACATCTCTCCGAAATCATTGCAGAGAGGCCAACACGATTGGATTTTAGCTTGATAGAAGAGAATCGTCATTGATTGATTGTGATTCCGGGCGCGTCAACTACTATGGTCATTAGTCCCGTAAGTGTAGTGCGTGTTTTTGCTCGGAGGTGGTAGTGGTCTTCCCCCGAAGGATGGCGAAATCCGGCGCCGACGTACCGTCGGTTAGCGGTGTTATCCCCAACCAGGTAACTCCCACCATCGGGACATCGCACCAGTCGGGAAAAGTTCTAAGTCCGCAACCTTCTCTCGGCATGTGGTGTAGTGCATGTTAGTGTAAGTGTGTTTGTGTAAGTGTGTGTGTGTGTGTGTGTGAGGGGTAAAGATAGGACAAGGAAGAGGAAGGAAAGATCGCGCAAGGTCTGTTTGTTAGGGTACTGCTCCAGCTATCGCCTGGTGTTGATCGGAGAAACCACGGAAAACTACCGATCAGAGTAAGCAGCCGATGGAATTCTCCTCCAGGCAGCGACTGAATTCGACCTACCTGAAGAGCTAGTGTCGAAAATCCTGCCGCCGTCGGGAATCGACTCTAGGACCTCCCGGCCAGAGGCGCTGTAGTGAGAGCAGTTGATGCACTGAGCCACCGCTCCCGGTAAGAGTCGTCGTCTTTCGATATCTTTCTAAAGCGAATATACTAATAAGCGTACTTTTTTCTGATAATTATGTCAAAATACTACTAAACTACGCTAACAATCTGCATTCACGTATAATTAGAAATGTTATATTCCTTGTAGATGCTGTGTAATGGACGCTTGCATATTTACGAGCTTAATGTAAATTTTGTAAAACCGTAAGTCTAGCAAGATGGTGGAGTTGCCTGACGAATGACGTTATGACAATAATTAGAGATCACTTTTTAACATAGAATCAATTGCGCTGTGTCTTTATTCCAGAAACTTCGTTCAAGTAATCACAGGATATGAAGATAAATTCATTCCATGTGAAGTTATTTCCCAGTTTAACCAGTAAAGTCAAACATACAATGAATCAATTTTATACTAGTGTAATATAGCGTTCCGAAAATTGTCAAAGATCAAAATAAAAAATTGGAGTATTAATTATTTTAAAATACTGTTTAGTATACGGTTACCATTAAAGCTATCGTCACTTCGTAAGTTCGAGAATTTGTTAGTAGGTCTCCTTGTTCCGCGCGAATTCCCATCACGGACTGAAGTTCCAATTAGCGCTCAGGTCACCTTCCCCAGAAAAGGACAAGGAACCGGTTACGTGGGTTCGTGGCGCCAAGGAAGTGCAACAAAAGAACATCGAGATCACGAATCGGTCCCCTGAATGTGTGATAGAGGGACCAAATAACCTCATACATCTCGGCAATCTACGTTGCGGATCTCTTCAGCAAGCGCTAGGTAGTTTTAAGATATTCGGTTTGTTAGCGAGTGCGAGATGACAGCTACACTTTTGTGATAAATAATGAGAGGTTTTCCGCCGCCTTCAATACTGGAATTACAATATATTCTAGATTTTGTGACGTCATCTTTGTTCATTGTACATGAATGACAGCATTTCACTGTAATTAGCTTCTTATAAATTATTCTTCAATCTATTGAAATGGTTACGAATAGTAGGTATGTAGCCATTTGTACGTAGGATACATGTGTAGTCTAAATATTGACAGGAACAAAAAAAATAAAAATTAAATGATTATAAAAATCTAATAATTTACATCTGAATATGTCAAATACTCAAACAATAAAGACAATTTATTTACAACCGTGCTTCATGAAAGCAAAAAATCAATTATATTCGTAACAACGAAGTTGAAAAACTCAAAATAAGATCATTGAAAAGTTTTATTCTATGAACAATCTATTGACGTAATTTCTTCAAATGTAATAAAGCCGCTCTTGCAATATGGGAGCATTATTTTTCCAATGGTAAAAAGAACTACTCAAACCACTGCGATGGATATCCATTAGAACCCTTAACTTGCATTCATTTGTTTATGTGTGTGTAGTAACACACTATGCATACACATACACTTTGCCTATTCTGCGTATTTATTGATTCTCAAATTATGGAAATCTTTAACTCCACAAGGATACATAATGTGAGAAGTTAAAATCGGGTCAAAGTACAAAATTTGCAGATGTACAGTTAACATTAAAAGCTCCTGCAAATTTGAGTTTTCGCGTTACCTAATCCACAATATTTACCACGCCAAACACTTGCATATTAATTTGAGCACCAGATTGTTTACGTATGGAATGGTCATCCATACGTATCACGTTCAATGTCCAAATCGTTTGTCAGCGAATATCTACTAACTCCTGAGACTTGCTTTGTAGATTCTTTTACACATATATACTTCTACACTCAATGAAAACTACCAACTTCACCAACATAAGCAGAAAAATATATGTCCAGATGACATTCTAAAGCCTCTTGTAAATTAAATCTCAGTGTATTTGTTATTTAGCTTCCATTCGAGATCGTGTAAGTTAGCGTTTTATTCTAATTTCTTGTCAGCAATCATTGATATAATCAGAAGGGCTATTCATTAATAGTTTTGATGACTACTAACTCACGGAGCCACTACCAAATATATTATTATTTGCTTGGATATTTGTTTATTTGTGAGCGAAATTATCTTTCAGCCTTTCATCTCTGACCCTGAGAGAAACTCGCTAACGTTTTGCATTCGGGCATCTCATACTCCTACGAGTGCAGTGAAGAACAGTGACACGCACGTAGACATCTGCTCGTTGACGATGGACACTTACTACCATTGACATTTAGCCAAACACCGACGGCATCATTTTGTGACACATATACTTCACCATTAGTCAGCATCCATCAACACATCTGATTCTTGCACTTGATTTGAAATATAGTGACCATGGACGTATGGCATCACAACAACGTTAGCAGCTGTAAAGACAGATTAAATAACAAATAGTACTAACGGGCATCACCTACTTCCATTACCTATTCACGGACCTTTGTCGTTGCAAGATAATTAAGAGAACGCGAAGAATTAGAAACATGCTTGGTAATGATTTCGGAGAACCTTTTTGCTCCTGTTCTCTAAGCATGTCACATATCAAAACACATAGCGTCTGCATAGATTTAACAACTAAAGAAAGTTGTGTCGAGAAAAACATACGGCTAATTAGCTAAGTTCATGTAAGCTACGTGCATGCTCACGAGAACACCATGAACCACATGTCCTTGCACGGTAAGAAAAATACGCGAGTGGGTCGTTCCCAGAAAGATACCATTGTATGATCACTTGTTAAAACATGCCGTGTGTTATTGAAGTGTCGTTCAGCGTCTAAAGAAGTCGGTGTAGGCAACAAGAAGCTTTGAAAAGTGGATAGTAATAAGTCCATAAGCGCGTATCCATTACTTTCTAAGGGAAATCATGTCTCAAACAACTTTGCGAACAACCACCTGTGACAAACAAGAGATTCAAACGGGGGTCTATTGTTGTTTGCAATACAATAATGGCAGTAATGTACACCCTTTGCAAAGTGACGCGTCAAATGATAGCCATCTCTAATATCGCAGAAACGGGGGTCTATTGTTGATTGCAATACAATAATGGCAGCAATGCCCACCCTTTGCAAAGAGTGTTGCGTCAAATGATAGTCATCTCTAGCATCGCAAAAAATCTTAAAGAAATCGATGAGTAAAAAAATAGTCCATGGTTACCACTTACCAAAGGGTGTCATTAACGTACCTCTTGAGGCCTTAATAAATCTGGGCAAAAAAAGAATGCTACTACGCCCAGTGAAACCATTCGTCGAATGGAGACTTACGTCAAAGAAAATTGCGTCAGCTCCCTCTGACAGCGCAACAACACCGGGGGTCTATTGTTGATTGCAATACAATAATGGCAGCAATGCCCACCCTTTGCAAAGAGTGTTGCGTCAAATGATAGTCATCTCTAGCATCGCAAAAAATCTTAAAGAAATCGATGAGTAAAAAAATAGTCCATGGTTACCACTTACCAAAGGGTGTCATTAACGTACCTCTTGAGGCCTTAATAAATCTGGGCAAAAAAAGAATGCTACTACGCCCAGTGAAACCATTCGTCGAATGGAGACTTACGTCAAAGAAAATTGCGTCAGCTCCCTCTGACAGCGCAACAACACCAGTTGATTATTACAGTTACTAATATGCACTAAAAAAGATCACATGATGTAGAGCATCTACCACTACACCACATTGAAATAGCAGTGTAGGTAAAATACACATTCCGAACCTATTGTCACAACTTGATTCAGATTGTTACTTATGAACGGACCCCGATCTTTACCGTCTCAACAAATCTAATTATTTGATGATTAAACAGAAGAGGATTGATAGCTTGTCGAAAGACGTGATTAAAAAAATATGGTGACCCCTTGTTCTGGCACAAAACACCTGCTTAATTCAAACCATGCTAGAGAGCTAGGTGGTAGTCGTACTAATACCATTGGCAGTAGTTAGCAAAGGGGGTTATGGCATATATCTGTAGAGCAACGAAACGTCAACGTAAGGCAAAACATACCAGAAAATTAGATAGAACTGTGAGTATGAGTGAAAATTGTTGTCAAAAGCATGAATAGCATCTACGTATTTCACAAGCAAAAGTCTGTGTAACGAAAAACACGATATAACGCTTGATGATTCTGTGCTCATGGGCAACATTTGTCAAAGTTTTGAATGGCACTTACTTCTACAGTAGCACCACAAAAAAGTTTGTTTCCTGAAAAACAATTTAGGAACCTAGCTAATACTCTAAGTCCACGGGCAAAGGTTTTCAAGAATTTAAAACCCATCTGTCACCTGTAGCACCTCCAGAAATCTTTGTAGGAACGAAACTCACGCTCAGAGATGTTTACAACACAACGCCCACAGGCCCACTTGTTAAAGCATGTAGGGTGTGAAGAAACATAGACCGCCTGCCTCCACAACCGCCAGACACCTGCTTTTAAATAGTTCATTTACAAGCTAGATGAGATGATACACTGCGCCAGGAAAATTTCTCCGCACTGAGCCGAATCAGGGACTTGTATCAACAATTACATTTCCGTTCGTAGCAAATCAGATCACTGGGAAACAAGTGAAAGGGGCAAAACTTCCAGCATGTAATATGATTGTTTTGAGTATGCAATTTATATTTTCATTTGTTACAAGCTAGTTCGTGCTACCAACATACTTTCCGTTGCTCTCACCAGTCTCTGGTTAATTGATTGATTGATTTTTTTCGTGTTTCCGGGCGCGTCAACTGCTTTAGTCATTAGTCCCGTGAGTGTAGTGCATGCTTTTTCTCGAGAGATGCGCGGTGATATTTCCCCGCTGGATGGCGAGATCCGGCGCCGACCTACCGTCGGCTAGTGGGGTTTCCCCCTAACCAGGACTCTCCCACCAGCGGGGAACCGCCCCAGCCGGGACAAGCTCTAAGCTCCCGACCGGTCTCCCGGAATATGTGGTAGTGTAGTGCGTGTTAGTGTACGTGCGAGTGTAGGAGGAGAGGATAGGACAAGGTAGAGGAAGGACAGATCGCGCGCGGTCCGTGGCCCGTTTGGCAGGGTACTGCTCCGGCATTCGCCTGGTGTTGATCGGACAAACCACGGAAAACTAGCGATCAGAGCAGCCGGCCGGTAGAATTATTCTCCAGACAGCGACTGAATTCGACCTAGCTGAAGAGCTGGTGTCGAAAATCCTGCCGTCGTGGGGAGTGGGAACGTAGGACCTCCCGGTCAGAGGCGCTGCAGTGACACCAGTTGATGCACTGAGCTACCGCTCCCGGTACCAGTCTCTGGTGCCACTGCGGAGAGGCTTTCCTGGCGCACTTTACCACGTCCACGAGGGACGCTTGTGAAAGGCGTGGACGGCACCTACCTCTAGCGTCGCAGCATGTGGGCAGAGCGATGGCGGCGAGCATCCACAGCAGCAGCAGCGTGAGGGGGTGCGGCGCCGTGGTGTGGGGGGCGTGGCGCGGCGGGGCGCGCATGGCGGGGGCGGGGCAGGGGGCTACAGCCACCCGTCCAGCGGCGCGGGGCGGCGGCATTTGCGGGGGCGGCGGTCGCACAGCGGCGGCGGCGGGCGCCCCCGCATTGCTCGCACTCGTCGCCCGCTTCGTCGCGAACACTCGCACACGCACACGCTGTGTCTGTCACGCACGTCGACGCACTACAACACTGCACACGGCGGAGGAGGAGCAGAAGGTGGCGGTGTGTGTGGCGGCCGTCGCTGCCGCGCCTCTCGCTGGCACTGGCGGCCGCGAGGAGGGCGCTCGGCGGCGGCGCGGGCGGCGGCGACGGCAGCGCTCCCTGTGGAGGTGCACTCAAGCGCGGGCACGCCCCCTCCACGGCGGACCCCCGCGGGGCACCTGCCGCCCCGCGAGAAGGCGCGCTGACGCAAGGCACGCCCGTGTGCGGACGCGCCCGAGGAGGAGGTGTGGGACCCCGTGCTGTACTTGGGGAACACCTGCAAGGACATACAACAGTCGTTCACAACTTGGAGTACATGTGACGTCTAGCCATCAATTTTTGAATTTTTTTACGGGAGTTGGTAACACGGACATGCTAGTACTACATAAATTTAAGAGGACATCACAAGGAATTATTTAAATCTTAATACCATACGGAATTGTAGTTCAAACAATGGGACTCTTTTATAGATTTATTTAAGTTAATCAAGTGCCCATGGTAGATTAAAAGGTCAAGATATAAGTCAGTTCTTGAATCCCATAATATCCTCTGACAATAAACAAAGACGCAAGGCATGCCCGTGTGCGGACGCGCCGGAGGAGGAGGTAGGGACCCCGTGGGGAACACCTGCAAAGACATAGAACAGTCGTTCACAACTTGGAGTAAATGTGACGTCTAGCTTTCAATTTTTTTACGAGAGTCGGTAACATGGACAATCTGGTACTACATAAATTTAAGAGGACATCACAAGAATCTTAATACCATACGGAATTGTAGTTCAAGTAATGGAACTCTTTTATAGATTTATTTAAGTTAATCAAGTGCCCATGGTAGATTAAAATGTCAAGATATAAGTCAGTTCTTGAATCCCATAATATCTTCTGACAATAAACAAAGAAAATGGCAGCAACAGACCTAATGTTGGTGAGAATAGAGAATTTGGTGGCAAGCCATGTGCTTTTGGGTGCTTTTCGTTAGAAGTGAAATTGATGCTAATAGTGGTAGCCCAACATCTACGTTTCAGTTTCGGAGTTTGTTCATAATATATCATTCCTACGCATTTTTTACTGATTTTTTTAATAATGAAGAAAAACAAAGACATATTTTGTACATCAGGTGTCGTTTTAGATTTTCAACATTACACTGTAAGGAAGAAATGTTCTAGTTATGTTTTACTCTAAGTGACAAATAAAAATAAATTAGGGGTTCCTTTGCAGCTTGTGAGTACGATAAGTTCCCCTAGTCGGGCTACCAACCCTACGTTGTGTGTGCTGGATGAAGAGGCTGCCTTCTTAGGGGACCCCAGCATCCTCTCTTATGTATTAACCCCATAACAAGGGCTGCCTCAACCTCCTTTTAGCCATTAAGGACTTTCGTCTTGTTACCCTGAAGAAGGGTCTTCATTTTATCCCTGAAGAATGGGCGCCTCTTCCGCGCAGTCTGCCCGTTGAGATCTTCACTGTAACCCTGACAAGGGGCCCTTACGAAGTGCTACCAGCCGGAGCCAGCTGGACCAAGTTTTTTTTTTAAAGAGGTGTTACTCTTCTATCACTCCCCTCTTTGTCCTGGCTTGTGACAGACAGAGCTTGGCTACCAAAACATTTGGTCCAAGTATCCAT